>JAYMSP010000672.1:0-44239 GCA_036897095.1 Plantago elongata | reverse complement strand
GAGCCGAACAATCAACTCTTCCAGGTTCATCTCCTTTCGCTTGTGCTTCAAATAGTTCTTGAAGTCCTTCCAAGCCGTAACAACCACTTGAAAAGCCTCTGGCAGCTTCATGCCTTCAGCACTAATCTCGTGATAGATCACCTACAACTCCTGAACCTGAGAAATAACAGATTTAGAGTTTACCATCATGAAGTCCAAGAATCGTCCAACAATGAACTTCTTGGCTCCAACATCTTCAGTCTTGTATTTCTTATCCAAAAACTCCCACAGTTCTTTGGCGGTTTTCATTGATCCATACACATTGTACAGAACAGAGCATCAGAAAGCCCATTCAACACGTACTTCCTGCACAGGAAATCAGCGTGGTTCCACGCATCAATGGCCCTTGTCACATCAACATTCATCTCAACGCTCATCTCACCCTCAAGAGCTTTGGGAGCATCCTTTGTGAGATAGCCAGCAAGACCAAGCATGGTCAGGTAAAACAACATCTTCTGTTGCCATCTCTTAAAGTGCAAACTAGTGAACTTCTCAGGCTTCTCGGCATGGCTCACAGGTACCAACATAGTCGAACCAGCCATCCGAGTGAGAACACTGGAACTAGCGCCATCAGACTGAGACATGGTTCCTGAGGCAGTAACAGAAGCAGTAGCAGAGGTAGATTCAGTATTCATTTTCTACAAAGAAAATCACACAAATTAGTATCTTCGAATGGAAAAATCCTCTAATAAGAGAAAATTCATTAATTGTTTTAAGTTTGTTAAGTTTCAGTGTGTAACAATCGAAGATAACAGAATCTAAATAAAATAAACCGCCTTTCATAAGACTAATCCGAGGCCTGTGCTTGCACAGTTTCCTTAAAACAATTACGCCCCATCACCTATGGTGCTTTGAGGATTCACTCGACGCTTGTTTCCCAAGATACAACGGTCGAAACCCAACAGTTAAGCTGCACTGCTTAGCTATTCTGGCGAACTTAGATTATGCCTGGATTATCAGAGATTGAAGGAAGGAGAAGAAAACAGAAGAGAAGAGTTCTGTTGGTGCAAAACTTCTACTTCAAACATTGATACCTTTTTATAGGTGAGTAATGGGGTGAGTAATGAAAATCTCAATTAACTACACCAAGTAATGGATAGCTGAGGAATGGGTTGAGTAATGAAAATCTCAATTAACTACACCAAGTAATTGGTGCACTTCAATGGTGTAACTTTGGCAGGTAGTGGACAACAATGAGAGGAGTTACAGAATATGAAGAGTCCATTAAGAAAGTTCACTGCCATTCATTGTGGCAGGTAGTGTACAACAATGAGAGCCAAGTAATGGGTGCACTTCAATGGTGTAACTGTGGCAGGTAGTGGACAACAATGAGAGGAGTTACAGCCATTCATTGTGGCAGGTAGTGTACAACAATGAGAGGAGTTACAGAATATGAAGAGTCCATTAAGAAACAATGAGAGTAGTTACAAAATATGAAGAGTCCATTAAGAAACAATGAGAGGAGTTACAGCATATGAAGAGTCCATTAAGAAACAATGAGAGGAGTTACAGAATATGAAGAGTCCATTAAGAAACAATGAGAGGAGTTACAGAATATTTAAGAAAGTTTAGAAGAAAAACGTTCAAACCATGAGCAACCCTGCGCCAGCGTAGAAGGTTTTCCACAACCTCACCATCACACTTAGCAAGTATAATGATGCAATATGTTATAAACTAGAGATGAATTTCATTTGCAAGCAATGTGGGATAAACCCACCCATTCTTCCAACTTTAAGCACTTGTTCCTTACTAACCCAAGTTCCGTTTTGGGCATGCATTATATCAATTCGAAGCTCTTACATAGTAGCTTACAACTATGTATTTTAATCACTTAATTAACGAATAATTAAGAAGTAGTCTCATAGCAAACATACCCCACAAGGCATAGTTTACTAATACTTTTCTTCATAAATTCCAACAAAATCAACATTAATTGGATCGGTGATAGGTGCCCGTATTCCGGTTGACGCTATGAAGAGATTTGTTGCGAATCGTTGGCATCTGGAACCTAGGATTCATGTAGCTGGCAATGGAGTTTTTGTGTTCTGATTTGATACTGAGGAGGAGAAGTTGACTTTGGCAGAGGACCTTGGATGATTAACGGTATGTTTCCTTTGGTACTGAAGGAATGATCTCCTGGAATATCACTTGATCCTAGCTCGTTGATAGATTTTCCTGTTTGGATTCAACTTCCTGGTTTGGACTTGCAATTTTGGTCGACTATTATGTTGGGGAAAATAGCTAGTATGATTGGTAAACCTGCTATATCGATAAATTGACTGCTTCGTAGGAACGTTTGTCTTATGCTCGTATTCTAGTTAAATTGAAGGCTGGGGAAAAAATGATTGATAGTATTACATTGAGAGGGAAATCAGGTAAGGAGTTTGTGCAAAGGATAGTTTATGAAACTAGGCCTCTTCAGTGTTACAAGTGTTTAAAATTTGGGGCAGTGTAATGTGGGCATTCAAAGAGCCTGGGTGGAAACTGGTGTGGTTTTTCCTAATCAAGTCCAGGGTGGTGCTCAGGCTATAGATAGTGATCAGGTTCAGGAGGGTACTCAGGTACAAGGTAGTGCTCAGGTTCAGGGATGTAATCTGGTGTCAGGGGGTTCTGGTAGGAGGTTAGTAAATGGTCCTGGAGATGGTGGTAAGGATCAGCCTGGCAGGGTTGTAGAGGATGGGAATAGAGGAAGGAGTGGTGGATCAAAAGTGTATGGTACTTCTGAGAGGCAAATGGTTGGGTCTTCTAATGAGGCCTCTTCTTCTGGAATTAATAAGGATACTGGCATTGTTAGTGCTGGAACTAGTCGATTGATTTTTGGTAATATGAATAATCCTTTTGAGGTTTTGAGGCAGGATAGGGGGGTTTTAGAAAAGGATAGGCCTGAGGGTAATCATGTGATGGATATGGAGTGTAATGAAGAGGATGAATTAAATAATGAAGCATGGGAGGAAGTGACTAATAAGAAGCAGGGGTCAGGAAAAAAATAGTAAAACAAATTAGAAAGGTAAAGGCAGATTGGTTGAAAGAGGTGGCCAGAGAATGCTGAGATCTTTGACAAGAAAGGGTCCTGGACCTCATGGATAGGGATTTTAATCTGTGTGTAAGGAATTTAAGAGCATTGAATCATCCTCTTAAACCAAAAGCTCTAAGAAATGTAATGAATAAACATGGGTGTGCTTGTGGAGGTTTTCTGGAAACAAGGCTGAGGACTGATAATTATAAGGTTGTTAAAAGAGACCTGGAGTCAAGTTGGTATGTTGATGGCAATTTGGATTATAGTAAGAACTGTAGGATCCTTCTGGTTTGGGATAGTGATAAAGTTTATGTTACTATATTAGAGAAGCATGAACAATTTGTTCATTGTAGGGTTGTTGCTAAGAATCTGAACTGGGAGTGTGTGGTTACAGTGGTGTATGCTTTAAATTTGTCTGATCAGAGGAGAATTTTATGGAATAGTTTGGAGACTTTTAGTAAATCTATTGGGGTTGCTTGGTTGGTGGCTGGAGACTTAAATATAGTAAAGAATGCTACTGAAAAGTGGAGTCATGATATGGTTTTTTATTTTAATGTTGGGGATGAGCTTGATAATGCTATGGATGCTTGTGCTTTGATTGATCATAGATTTGTAGGGCTGATTTTTACATGGTCAAATGATCATGTTTATTGTAAGTTGGATAGAATTATGGTAAATCAACTTAATTTGGTTAAATATGCTTCAGGATTCTACTGTTCAGTTTTGTCCTCCAGGGGTGTCAGATCATGCATATAGTGTGGTTAGGGTGTTCAGAGATTGTGGGGTTATAAATGTGCCATTCAGGTTCAAGAATATCTGGGCTGATGATGCTCAGTTTGAAAGTATTGTTGCAAAAGCTTGGAGTTCTACTGTGGTGGGATGTTATATGTTTCAACTTGTATAAAAAATGAAAGCTGTGAAAGTGCAGTTGAAAAAACTTGATGTGAGGAAGTTTCAGCACTTAGAGAGAAGAGTGGGAAAAAAATTGGAAGGGATGACTGAGTTACAGGATAAGCTTCTGAGGGATCCTACTTTGAGTTATTTGGTGGATGATATTAAGGTGGCAAGGGAGGAGTATGATAGTTTGAATGATTTATGGACTAGTCAGTTAAAACAACAAGCTAAAGTGGATTGGATCTGTGATGGAGATAAAAGTAGTAGAGTTATTTTATCATAGTATGAAAGCTAGAAGGAAGAGGAATATCATTCATATGCTTGAGCATCCAGAAGGTCATCTATTGACTACAAAGTCTGACATTGTGAATCATGTGATAGAGTTTTATGGAAATCTGTTTGGGACTGAGAAACAGGTGGTGCAGGTGGATACTAGTGTGTTTCTGTGGGGGTCTATGGTCTCTGTTGTTCAGAATGGTGGTTTACAATCTAGTATTACTAATGAGGAGGTGTACATGGTTTTATTCTCCATGTCTGATTTGAAGAACCCTGGCCCTGATGGCATGAATGCATGCTTCTTTAAAAAAAGCTGGAAGGTGACTGGTGATTTGGTTTGTGCTGCAGTTAAGGAATTTCAGAATTCAGGGAAGATTCTGACTCAAATTAATAGTACTTATTTTTGTTTGCTTCCTATGAGTGTCAATGCTTCTAAATTGTCTGATTTTAGGCCAATATCTTGTTGTAATGTGGTTTATAAGTTGTTAACTAAAGTGCTTGCTAATAGATTGAGTCCTTTGATGCCTGTTCTTGTCAATAGTTGTCAGAATGCTTTTGTTAAGGGTAGAGATTTATTTCAGAACATTTTCTTGGCTCAGGAGTTGGTTCATGGTTATAATAGAAAGAATGTGCATCCTAGATGTTTCTTGAATGTGGATATTCAGAAGGCTTATGATTTTATAAACTGGTCTTTCCTGAAGAATGTATTACTTGGTCTTGGGATTCATGAGGATTTTGTAAAGTTGAACATGGTGTGTGTTTCTACTTCTAGATTTTCATTTTGTATTAATGGTGTTTTAGAGGGTAATATGATGGGTAAACAAGGCTTTAGGCAAGGGGATCCTTTGTCCCCGTACCTTTTTGTTCTTTGCATGGAATATTTTTCTAGATTAATGTATGATAGGATTGTTGCTCATGATTGTAGGTTTTTCTATCATCCTAAATGTGGTAGGATAAAGTTGACTTAATCTTTGTTGATGATTTGTTATTGTTTGGTAGAGGTGATGCTGATTCTGTGTTGAATGCGATGGATAAATTCTCTTCCATGTCAGGATTAAAGCTAAATCAGTATAAAAGTTCTATGTTTATAGCTGGAGTGGAGGAGGGAGGTAAAGCTGATCTACTGGATATTTGGGGTTGCCCTGAAGGCCATATACCAGTGAGATATCTTGGGGTTCCTCTTAGCCCTAGAAAGCTCAAGATTGTTGATTATGAGGGTTTGATTAATAAGATGGTGGGTAAAGTGTAGAGCTGGAGTGCAAAAATGATCAGTTGCTGGGAGGTTGCAGCTTGTAAAAGATGTTTTGATCAGCATTCAAAGATTTTGGAGTGCAGTTTTTCCTCTACCTATAGGAGTTATAAGGAAGGTGGAGAGAGTGTGTAGGAATTATCTTTGGGCAGGGGTCGCAGAGGGTAGGAAAGCCCTTGTAGCTTGGAGTTCTATTTGCCAAGATTTTCAGAGGGGAGGTTTACATATAAAAGAAGTTCTGGGGGTGGAATAGGAGTGTGATGGGAGCTAGGATAGTTAAACTTCATCAACATGATAGGCAGGAAACAATCTGGTTATCTTGGGTGAAAGCCTATAAATTGAGGAATGCTACTGTGATGGAAGTGAATAGGAAATCTTCAGACTCAGCCTGGTGGAAATCACTTTTCCAGGTGAGAGATATGTTGTTGGAGAAATTTGTGGGTTTCCCTGAGTGTTGTGAAGGGCTTTCAGATGCTAATCTGGTTCAGAAAATTTATAAGTGTCTGGTGCCTGATGCTCCTGAGGTTTGTTGGTATAATCAGGTATGGAATGGTGTAAATACTCCTAGAGTTTCTTTTTTCTATTGGTCACTTGTTTGGCAAAGAATACCAACTTTGGACATGCTAGGTAGGTTTGGGTTGACTAATGCTAGTTTGTGTTGCATATGTGCTAATAGTAATGAGTGTCATGATCATATTTTTTTGTTCTTGTCCTTTTGTCTTGAGCATTATGGGCTATGTTTTGAGTGTGTTGAAAGTTATATATAGATGTGTTTCTATTGTAGAATGGATTAATATGTTTGCTTCTAGCACCATGCAGACTTCTGTGGTGTTTAAAATTAGGGCTGCAGCTTTGGGTTGTATATTTAATGCAGTATGGCATGTGAGAAATGCAATTTTTTTAGAAACAAGCTATTCCTAGTAGAAATGTGATCTGTAAACAGGTGGCTCAAGATTTGATAATGCAGCTGAAGGTGCAGAGGAAGTTGGGAAAAAATAGGATTGTAAAGAGTTTGATTGAGAGACTAAGTAAAATTTGAGGTGGTTTGTTGTGCCTGTGTACTGGCACTTGCTGGTGTGTTTGTTTTGCAGGTACATGAGAAATTAGGAGTGATGTTGTATGCTGGTGTGGAGTTGGCTTATATGGGGTTTATTTTCTATGACTCTAGATTCTATTCATTCATGTTTCATTATTTGAACTGTTTTGGAATAAATGATTACTTGTCTAGTGGAGTGGTTTTTTTATACAGGTTTCAATAGCTTGCTGGCCTTTTGGATTTGTGGCGATTATGCAGTTCAATGGATTGTTGTTCTCATGATTGTTTGACACTGGAGTTTCAAATATTGGTTTTGGTTTTTGGTGTTCTGAGGAGGTTGGGATTGATTGAAGCCTTGAAGTTTTGGAACATACTACACTTATGATCTTGGGATTTCTGAAGCATGTTGTGTGCTTTCAGTCACCTGATCACAGTCTAACTCTGGAGTCAGGTATTTGTAATTGTGCGCAATTACCTCTTGAGTAGCAGAGGTTGTTTCCTGCACATGCTGAGCTTCTGGTTTTGCCGGTTGGATAGCTATTTTCAAGTCTGTTAAGTGTAGATATGGTAGGATTGATGTATTGAATGAGCCTAGCTCAGGAGAGAAGTCTGAATCCTTTTGCAATTTCAGGTCTAGTGTTTGGATCCTGTTTTTTTGGTTTTGAGTTTGGTTGGTTGATTTCTTCCCTCTTAGCTTTTGTACTCGTTTGGGCTTCAACATATTTTAAACTTGTTACGAAAAATAAGCTACTCTGTAATCCAAATATCTTCAATCAGAAATAAATTGCCAATCCTAAACCATTTTTTGGTTTTATGATTCAAAACAAATGAATTTTGACTTGCCCAAAACATTTGGGGAGACAACAACTAAAAACAAATGGCTCAACCTCATACACAAATGCATGAACTTAGATAATTGATCTGCAATAACATAAATCTTTCACCTATGCAGCAATTTGCACCATTACGTACTAATCATCCATCTAATAACATAGTAAAGAGTACTACATTAGAGGCTCATACAAGATGAAATTCAACAAATGCACAAATTCTTATTTTTTTTTAATTTTGTAAAGCACAATCAGCCAAAAACTACAACTTATAATCCATATGCGATCATACCTAATTATATCCAATCTAAACAAACTTACTTAGCTTGGAAGTTGGACTCTTTTTCAATCAACCAGGAGTGAAAGAGGCAAAATTAACGTACAATTATCCGAGATGTTCGTTTATATTTCGACATAAGTGCAGCCAGAAAAGGACTTGGAGATGAAATCAGATTACAACGACGCACTTTAATCAGGGCCCTAGGCATTGAGAAAGACAGAAAGAGACCAAGCACAGACCTTAGTGCGGCAACACAACTGCTCGAATCTTTGTAGCTCATATAGCCGTCGACAATGTGAATAAAGGGACTCTCGGAAATTAGGGATCGTAGGAAAGCAACTCGCTGAATCTTAAAGGCTAGGGTTTTCTGATTTAGAAGAGGGAATGATCCACTAAACAATGATGATGGAGTAAATCTCCTTGAGAAGAAGAAAGAGATGATGGGCTGCAATTTATTCTTCATCCGAGAACAAGGAGAAGATAGTCGTGAGAAACAAAAGAGGGAAAGAAGAAGAAGAAGGAGGAAGTGGTGAATCACGCGCCCACCGCTCCTTTCCTGCGTATGGGATTGTCCAACGGGTTTTGCAGATTTGTACTGGACCTTGGCGAAATTGGCTTACAAATTGGATCGTCCACGCGCCCCATCCTTTGGTTATTACTAGCACTGGTATATGTGTGCACGTGTACACATGCAAAAATTAAATAATATATTAAAATTATAATTCTTAATTTTGAAAAATTTCGTTATATTGATGCAAATGCCACTGGTATGGTGAGTAAAATTATTTTGTATGCTATAAAATAACATGTAAAAAATAATTTATATAAGTAAATACTAAATACTTATCGTTGTAAATTAATTTTGTTGTTATAAATTATGGCTATTAATATTTAATAAAAACCTTAAACCTCTCAACATTAATACTTTACCATCAATCAAGAAGAAAATTTTGGATAAGCAAAAGAGATTTTATAAAGCAAGCAATTTGAGGTGTGAGCGTCAACCATTAATCAAAATTAGAATTTAGAAGGATAAATGTAGAAATAATTTTTTGTGTGACAACTGCTTCATACCAGTTTGCATTATTTTTTTCAATTACATAATTAGACATGTTCAAATTAATCATCAATACATTCGCTAGACTCAAATCACCATTCTCTATACATATTAAAATCAACCATTTCAGGAATCGAACCCGTGACATCTTGGCTATGGGTGTCTCAGGTAACCACTCAACTACAAACGCTTTGACCACATGTTTGCTTTCAGAATAGTAGAGATACTACATTTAGGTTGTGTTCTCTTCAACTTAAATTAACTTCCGTTCAGTTCAGTTAAATTTAGTTCAATTCAACTCGGCTTAGTTATAATTTATACCTTACTCCAGTTCAGTTCAGTTCAGTAAATTTCAGTTGAAGAGAACACAGTCTTAATTATCCATTTTGTGTTATTAAATTTGATATATACAAATGAGTCCTTTCTTCCTAATGCGCTCCTAAGGACAAGGTCGCAACGGCACGCGACAAATAGGATCGCTATAAGTCGTAAGAACCCTCTCCACCTCGAGAGCCGACTATCTATTGGTTTCCCTATGGAGCCGACCAGAAAGAGTTAGTAACATCAACATAAGATAAGTGCTCTGACTAGTCGGGCCGACCTTACCTAAACAGGTCCGACTAGTGACAGCTGCTTAAGGACCATGTGGCCGAAATTGGACTAAACATTTAACCCATGGACTATCTTAGAGCTGACTAGATACACCGCCGGATCACGGCGTGCCACTTGTCTCCGGGGACACGTGTCAGCTCGGGATTCACCCGACCAACCGTCAACGACGGTCGGAACCTGGTCTCCTGGATATTTCGCTATGAATACTCGAGCATTTACTCCTATTGAAGTAATTCAACTACCGCAAATATACTGCTCTCTACATCTACTCGGATCACTCACATCCGACTACACGCTAATTCGTGTCGTACCAGTTTATCTTAGGCAGACCAGTCTTAAAGGGTCTAACCCACCACTTTCCCGCGCAAGTTTCATTTCTGAGGAGCACTATTTTGGTCCTTATCATCGGATTAGTAATAATCTGTCTTAGCTTATATACTTAGCCATTTTTACCACATCATATTGGCGCCGTCTGTGGGTTTTGGCACAAAAAGTCATGGCTCCAAGACAGCCTCGGAAACACAACAAGTCGGGAAATTCAAGAGATTCTACCTCTACTGCCAATCTTAACGTAGCATGCCGAACACGCAGTGCCAACCCAAGTCGTCCGCCCAGGCCAACCCGAGAACCGAAGAACAGGAAGGAGGCTTTGCCTACAACTCGCATGAGGCATCGCCTACCCGACCACCGCCGCTCAAGAGTATCCTACTCATCGAGCTTGAGAAGCACGCGAGGATGGTCCCAAGAGATAATTCAACTCCCGTCAACCTGACGGAGGCTCAGATTCAATATCTTTTACCCAATCTCCAAGCGAAGGAAGCATAAAAAAAATGCGCAAACCAGACAAGCACAATCTTGTGCCGGAGGAGCTTCCCAAGGACAGCAACAGTCTAGAAATACTGGCCGATCTGCGACTACTCAGCGTAGTTGTAAGGCCCCGGTCTGGTCCGTACGTCAAGGATTATGCCGAACTTCCAAATACATAGATATATATATATATATATCAAAGTAATATCTATTACAGACCCCAAACTTAATTTACAAGTCTACATAATTTCGTACGCCTAAAGATCAGCAACGGAAAACAAGGCCTAGTATCAGTCTGTCCGTCTCCTATCTACCCCGACCTTTCTTCGTGCTCGAAACCTGGGAAAGCATTATTATGACAAGTAGAGTGTCAGTCATAAAGACTCAGTGAGGATAATCAAGCATGCATGAGGATGAGCATGAATGCAACAGGATAGCAAACCAACACAACACGCTGATCAGGCACTTTTAAAAATGGGGAAATCGTAAACACGCAAGCAGGATCATAGCACATGAAAGGTGCCAGATTCACAGTACTGAAATAGTAACTGTCTTGAACTGGACCGAACTGATCATGCATCGGTCAAACAAACAAGTAGCGGCGTGACCGCGCGGGAGTTGCTTGCATGATGGTCATGACTCATCGCAACACACTTATTAGACCGTTTGAATGGTCCGGAAAAGTAGCGGCGGGACCACGCGGGAGTTGTTTTTATGATGGTCATGACTCATCGCAACACACATATAGACCGTTTGAATAGTCCGAACAAGCAGGTGGGAGCCCAAAAGAATAGCACTGCAGATCGCTTTAAACAGGTTGTCGAACAAGTCGACCAGGACGGTTTCCCAAATTTTCCAAAAACAATGTGCGGTTGCTTTTCAAAAATCAGTTTTCGTGCAATGCAGTTCATGAGGATCAACAGGACAGGATCAGGATGAAATAACAGTCGGTAACTGGAATAATATAATATCAGGTCAATACAAGTTAGGTATCTCTAAATACAAGTCATCGACAGTTATACAGTCAGTAGTCGTAATTAGTAATCGAGTCGGGTCAGTTGGTCGTCGTCGCGTAGCCAAAGTCAGTGTTAGGCAGACAGATAAGTAAGCAGGAACATGTGTTGGAATTTAAGGGCGATGAAAGGTAACACTTTAACTTTCCCAGGGCCTGATGTCGAAAGCCAGTTATCATTCACCGTGGATATCTTGCAAGCTAGGGGACTTCGTAATTCCTGATAAACATACAATACTACTTAATTTCAACGCTAAATAATTAAAAGACTCCCATAAATTCCCCCCTGAGTAATAAAGTAGTGCTATTTAAGCAACGACTATACCTAAGCATAGACAGATAATCCTATGACGTGACGAGAGGCACGCAAATTGACATAATTAGGTTTAATGCTTAACTCTAGTTCAAACCTACAGATGTGACGCGCAAGTAGTTAATTAACTTAGATATCAAATGACCGGTTAACTATCAAATTGCCACTATATTTACTCCGTAATTAACCATTAACCGATCTACCTTTCTAAATTCTAGCCTAAAAATCACCAACAAATACGACTCATCGACTTCATAAGTTATCGACTCCCTGATAACCAATATCACTCAAGCAAGAATCAGCTAAGGAAGGACCTAACAACTCAGTATTTTCTACTGTCATCTCCATTACACATGCATTTTACTCCAATAAGCTCAATCCCGATTCCTATTAGTTAAATGCGTCACTTCGGTGACAACACAAATAAGCAGGCAACAATCAATACCGTACAATTACAATTTAACCAACTCTCAAACTCAAGCAATCAGTCCGCAACCTGCGGTAATTAGCCTACAGTCGACGGCCAGTCGACAACTATATCTAACTCAGACACGCGATACACAGTATGCAATATACAGTACTAGCTACACTATGTAAACTAAAAATGTTAAATAATTTCAAACACTACAGCTACACAATTCATTTCCTATTTCCCCAAAATTTGACTATAAACGAGAAAAAGGGTGGCACTAACCGAGCAGAATGCGAGCGCGCGAGTAGAAGAGAGGTGAGCAGAGTCGTCGGCAATCAAGGTGGTGGTGACGGGTGGCTGGCGAGAAGAAAGGGGCTGTAAATAATTAATCACTCTGTTTCCCATTCCATATTCGAAGAAAATCGAAAAGGCGGGATACTTACCGGAAAAATTGGTCGCGTAAACGACACTAATCCGACGAATGAGGGGCAGTTGAGAGGCGGGTGGTGGTGGCGTGAGGCCGGACAGTAGCGGAGGATGGTGGAATAGGCGGAAGAGAAGAGAGCAAGAGGAGTGGTGTGTAGGTAATGGGCAGCAGGGTCGGCTACTTATAGGGAGTAGTCGCCGCCCTTTGGTCGGCCGGATTCTTCCCGTGGCGCTGCGTGTCCCGCCACGCCTCCCCTGCGCCTCCGTTCTTCTCCACGCGTCTGGACACACGTCCCTCATGCGCGAACTCCTCGGCACGTGTCACGGCGGCTGGTGGTCGGTGCAGGATTCACGAACTGAGCGGAACGGAATTGGGGAAATGGCGAAATAACACTGAAGAAATTTGAGGAAAAAGAAGGAATTTAAGGGTATAAGGGTCCTTTTACCATTATATACACCTGGCTTCTTCTGGACTCCAAACGGCTCGTAAATAAATTTTGAAAAAATATAAAATTGATTCCCGGGCGACGTTCAAGACAAACTAAAGCCGTGTAAAATTTAAAATAAATATTTTTATTTTATTATTTTTATTATTATTTTATTACTATAATACCCATTAGTACTTTAACCGGTGAATACGCTCGGCGTTTAATTTCTAAATTCAACCCAACATTAACGGTCAACATTTTCGCCCCTGTTAAGTCAGGGGTCGGTCTCCTGTTCGAAATAATAATATTAATATTAGATTAATTTCTGATACCAAATTCGCGGCTCTTACAGTAGTGGCCAGACCAACGCCCGGGACCAAGAGGAAGACCTAAGGGAAGTCATCAATCGGAGGGCGAAAGCCATCCAGGAGAAGGAGCAAGATCGGCAACCACACCGGGAGGAGAGTAGGGGAGCCAATGATCGTACTCATCGAGACCCTACTCCTTCCTGAATTTCTAGAAGAGACCATCGACGGGGCCAGGGCCGAGGTGACGAGTACTCCAGAGAACGGAGGGACCAAGAAAATGAATTACTATATAGCCGGTTGATCGACTCTCCTAGGTGAACTAGAGGGATAGCTACTTCTAGAAGATGCCGAGCTTCTTATGATCGACGATCTTTTTTCGGGACGATCTCGAGATCGCCGAAGTCTGATCCCATGGGATAGGGCCCGACGCAGAAGTCGGTCAGAATCGATACGAAGTCGCCCACGCTCCGGGCACCGAGATGAGGCTCGACATTTGAAAGAGCAAGTCAGAATTCACAAGAAGGCATTGGAACTGGAAAGGAACAAGTTGGATAGCCTCTGCCGAGCAAGAGACACCATTATATATGGAAGGAGTATGGACCCTCTATCTAGTGCAATAGGGAAGGAGGTCTTATCCCTGGGCCGAGTAGCACCGGCCAGTTCCGAATGATAAGAAGGAGACTCCTGCCCGGTTGATCACATGATTAGGTTTGAAGCGTCTCTCGGCGGGATGGGAATAACAGATAATGTTCGAGCGTAGTTATTCCCTGGCACCTTTCATGGACAGGCCATGACCTGGTGGAAAAGCCTTCGGTCAGATTCCATATTATCACGGGATCACCTATTGGCCGAGTTCACCATCCGGTTTGAAAACTTCAAAGAAACTGTATACCCCTCTAGCTATATGGCCGAGGTGGTACAACGTGAGGATGAGTTCCTTAGGACGTTCGTTCGGCGATTCGAGCTGGCTGCATCTATGGTGGACACCCATACCCTCAAAGAGAGGATCAGATACCTTTGTGCCAACACCAATAACGCTGACTTTAGGCGAAAATTGGTTAACACGGAGTTACGTCGGAAAGGAAACTCACCGACTTGACTTTGGTTTCTTAAAAACTGAGAAAACATTGGGCACCATTGTGGTCCGAGCAATCACTAGAAAGGATCGACCACCACAACCCAAGATCCAGACAGCTAACCATATTGTAGAAAACCAGAACCGACCAAAAAATGAGAAGAAGGTCCAACGGGAAGAACGGCGACGATCGTCGAGGAGGCATCTGATGGGATACGCAGAGCTAAAACTACCAAAGGACCTGATTCTCACCATCATGGAGACTAAGAGTTTGCCATTTCAGAGGCCTGAAAAACACAAGGAAACCAAGTTTACTCGAAATTCCAATAAATACTGTCACTTCCAAAAACAAAAGGGTAACTCCACGAACAAATGTCATCAACTCGTCTAGAGATGCAAAACTGATAGATTTGGGATACCTCAAGGGATATGTTTTGAGACTGGATCAAACAAATGATCCACAAAACTCCGTTGGGGAAAACCGATCGATCGAAAGTCAGCCCAAAGCATCGCCAAAATATAGCAATCGGGGTTATAAAAGTCCGAGGAGATCCATAACACCACCAAGACATCGGTCACCGAAAAGAGCATCTTCGCCACAGTGAGGGAGGAGCCCCAGGAGGAAAAATGACCGAGCAGATCAGATTGAGGAAAATCCAATCCTCTATGATCGGATACTGACTATCACAGGAGGACCGACTGGGGGAGATAGTAGGAACGCTCGGGAAAACACAGCTCGAGCCCTGGCAAAGACTGATGCGGAGGAGGTCAATTACATTAAGCCCGTAATGAATATCATCACCTTTGATGAGGTCGATGCCCCTCCTCCCTACATCGGCCAGGGATCAACCTTTAGCTTGGATGTACCACTTGTAGTGGAGATGGTCATTGCAGGTTACCCGATGACAAAAATCTTGATTGACACGGGAAGTTCCTCGAACATCATCTTCATGAGCACTATCCGAAAAATGAAGTTAAGTTTGGACGACATTCGGCCAGTCACGACAATTTTAGTCGGATTTGGGGGACATTTTATCCAACCGCGCGGTATTTTCTACCTGCCAATCTCCATGGGAGAATGTCCGCGTAGGGCCACCCAAAACTCAGTTCCTTTCCTCATCGTGGATGCTCCGTTCGAGCATGATGTCCTCGTTGGCCGACGTGGCGCTGAACATGTTCGGGCAATTGCCTCCACTTTCCATCTACAGTTGAAATTCCCGACCAAATTCGGTGTGGGTACTTTGACGAGGAACTGACGAGCTGCCTGGAAATGCTATACTCTATCTACGCGCCGAGATTCTCAGCCGTATGATCGGTTACACTCCCCTTCCTGGAATGATGATGACCGGCATAAGAGATTGTGTTTACCAATCCGACTTGTGCAGACCAGAACGATGAAGGAAAAGGCTATGGGAAACGGGATTAACTATCTGAAAATGGGAGTAGATAAGGACCGATCAAACAAGATTGTAGTTCCTTTGGAGTGCGTCAAGGTGGAGGAGTATGCAATTATTCCCCCGAACCATCTATAGGAGGACCCACTCAATGTTTCTTGCATAACAACCGAATACAGCCCGACGAGGAAATCATAAGCGTGCAGCTGGTTGACGGGAGGATGGACCGAGAAGTAAAGATCGGCTCCGGTATGGACGATGAGTTGACCTTCGCTATAACATCTTTCTTACGAAAGAATGTAGACGATTTTGCTTGGAGCACTGACGACATGACATGAATTGATCCTCGAGTTATGGTGCACTCACTCAATGTGGATGCCTTCATCTGGCCAATCAAACAGAAGAAGAGGTATCATGGAGCAGTGCGTGATAAGATCATAGCCGAGGAAGTGAGCCGACTGCTACAAGCGGGACACATCCGAGAAGTACACTGCTCGGATTGGATATGCAATGTGGTTTAAGTCGAAAAAGATCCAGGCAAATGGCGAATGTGTAACGACATCACCTCTCTCAATAAGCATTGTCCTAAAGATCCATACCCTCTCCCGAGGATAGATCAACTAGTCGATTCCACAGCCGGATGTGCGCTTTTAAGCTTCATGGATGCCTTTCAGGGTTTCTATCAGATTAAAATGACTGGGGAGGATATAAAGAAGACAACCTTTATCACAACTGGTGGAGTGTATTGTTTCAAAGTCATGCCATTCAAACTTCGAAATGCTAGAGCTACATACCAACGACTAATGAATCTCATGTTCCGAGAGGAACTTGGTCGGTCAATAGAAGTATATGCGGATGGCATACTAGTTAAGAGCAAGGAAGCAAGTGATCACTTACCGCACTTGGAAAGATGTTTCACAATACTCAGAAAATATGACATGAAACTAAACCCAGCCAAGTGTACCATCGGGGTACGTGGAGGAAAGTTTCTCGGATACATGGTGACCTAGAGGGGAATGGAGGCTAATCCTGAAAAAATCCGAGCAATCGTGGAACTGCCTCATCCCAAGAAGCTCAGGGATTTGCAGAGACTGATAGGGAAGGTATTTCTCTGAGTCGGTTCATTTCGAGGTCAGCGGAGAAGAATTTGCCTTTCTTCAAAACGCTCCGAAAAACTGACAAATTTGAATGGACGGACGAATGTCGGCTAGCTTTCGAAAGCTTGAAGACTTATTTGGCTACACCACCATTATTGTCAAAAACCGAGGAAGGAGAACCACTTTACATCTACTTAGCTGTCTCGGCTGAAGTGGTAAGCTCAATTCTCGTACGAATCAACAAGAGTGTTCACCCCAATCGAAAAAAACTATAAGGAGATCGAGAAATATGCTCTATGTCTGGTAGAGGCCGCACGAAAATTGAAGCCGTATTTCCGATCACACAAGATAGTGGTGCTCACGAGCCAACCTTCGAAGCAAGTCTTAGGCGAGTCAGGTAAGTCAGGAAGATTGACCAAATGGACCATTGAATTGAAAGATCACACAATTGAGTGTCAAGCCCCGGCGGTAAAAAAGGCCCAAGTATTGGCCGACTTCTTAGCCGAGTACCCGTCCACAATGGATGAGCCCGAGGACAAGATCAAGGACACACAACCACTTGCCAAGATCACAACTATCTTAGTTCTTTCCTCAATTGACCCCATGGTTGAGACTAATGAGGGTGATCCCGTGGACGATTGTATCATTAATCGGACGTGTGAGGAAGTCTTACCACCACCACCTCCGACTAGATCAGTTGTGCCTGAGAAACGAGAAGTTTGGGCATTATATGTGGATGGACCCTCGGCTTCCCATGCGGGCGGAACATGCTTACTTTTGGTTAGCCCCGAGCGGGCGGAAATGGAGTATGTCGTATGTTTGACATTTCTTGTCACAAACAACGAGGCCGAGTATGAAGCATTACTTACAGGGATGAAAATGGTCAAATCGGTCATGGCCAGGAAACTAAGCCTTCTCGGATTCTCAACTGGTGACCGAACAGTTCTCTGGAAAATTCACAACTAAGAGTACCTCCATGGTTAAGTACCTGCAATTAGTGAAGGATTTGGCGAAGACTTTCGACACATTCAGTCTTCAGAAGATTGATCGGTCCCTAAATGCGAGAGCTGATGGATTTTCTAAATGGGCTACGACGTCTGGAGCTGTGGATACTCGGACTGTGGTCTTAATGTCCAAGGGTGCATCATCTATCTCTGGGATAGAAATCATAGCAGTACTCATGACATTCAAGAACTGGATGACTCCTTTCATCTCTTACTTCTCGGAAGGAATACTTCCAACCGATCCGACTGAGAGCCGACGTCTGCGGAGAAAAGTCCAACTGTACTCATGGACGGGCACGGATTTATACAAGGTATCTTTTAATGGTACACTACTCCGATGCACCACTCCGGAGGAGGTCGACACCATCCTCACAGAAGTTCACCAGGGATCGTGTGGCAATCACTCGGGAGGGAGAGCGTTGGCACAAAAAGTTCATTGGGCAGGTTTTTACTGGCCGACAATGTAGAAGGAAGCCATCAGATTTTCCCTATCTTGCGAGGACTGCTAGAGGTTTGCCCAAATACCTCACCAGCCCACGGTCCCATGATTTCCACTTCCATTATTTGCCCTTTTGATCGCTGGGGGATTGATATAGTCAGACCATTTCCACCAGCACCGGGAAATGTCAAGTTCTTGATAGTCGCAGTAGAGTACTTTTCCAAATGGGTTGAAGCAAAGTATACGATAGGAATTACCGAGGATGATGTCATCGGATTCCTGTGGAAACTAACTTGTCGGTTCAGGCTACCAAGAATATTGGTAGCCGACAATGGTCGATAATTTAGTGGAAGGAAGCTCAGAGAGTGGTGTGAAGAAATGAAGATCGACCACCATTTCACTTCTATGGGCTATCCAAAAGAAAATGGTCAAACCGAGGTTACCAATCGTACCATTGTGGATAACCTATAGAAAAGGCAAGGGGAAGCTAAAGGAGACTGGGCGGATGAGCTCGATGGGGTCCTTTGGGCATTTCACAAAACTGCTCGGATTGCTACTCGAGAAACTCCTTTTAACCTACTCTACGATTCAGAGTCTGTCATCCCAACTGAAATAGATGTCATGACCGGACCCATACAAGGATACGTACCGGCCGATAATCATGACAAGTGCATTTATGATCTCGACATGTTCGAGAGTGTTCGGAGCACGACATTGGCCCGAACTATAAGCTACCAGGCAACTATGGCTCGTGCCTACAACAAAAATGTCCGCAAACAGAACTTGCAGATCGGAGAAATTGTTCTCACTAAATCCGAGGTACAAAACCATGTTTGAAAACTAGAACCAAGTGGAAAGGCCCTTTCAAAGTGGTCAGAGCAAGTGGCAACGACATCTATGAGCTGACCAAGATGAATGGGACACCCGTGGAGCGCATCTGGAACGCTAGGAACCTTCAAAAGTTCTACCCTTGAAAGGGATTTGTAATGTTTTGAGAATCGGGATGACCGAGATCCTTGTAATCAATTCCTCCGAGGAATCCTTTTTTTGAACATCAATACAAGTTGTTTTACTGTCAACGGTACAAGTGTAAACTCCTCGGCCAAAGCCGAGTATCACTAAACAAGCTGTGAAAACAGTACAAGTGTAAACTCCTCGGTCAAATTGTACAAAAGTCGAGTATCACTAAACAAGTTGTGAAAACGGTACAAGTGTAAACTCCTTGGCCAAATTGTACAAAAGTCGAGTATCACTAAACAAGCTGTGAAAACAGTACAAGTGTAAACTCCTTGGCCAAATTGTACAAAAGCCGAGTATCACTAAACAAGCTGTGAAAACAGTGCAAGTGTAAACTCCTCGGCTAAATTGTACAAAAGCCGAGTATCACTACACAAACTGCAAAATAAGTACGTACGCACTACTCGGTTGACTAACAAGTTGTCGACCCATACAAGCAAAAAGTGAGACTGATAGCAAGTATTCAATATAGTAAACACAAAATGTTCAATGCTTGGGGGAGATAATATAGATGAATACTCCGAATAAAAGGAGATACTGGATTCAACAAAATATTACATACCGACAAGCGCAAACCATATCATACTGATAAATTAGCTAACATGTCAGCATTGGATCTCGCATAAGGCGATAATACTAATAAGAGTTCAGACAAGATCTAAGGATGACCGACAAAAGA
Source organism: Plantago elongata (assembly GCA_036897095.1). Taxonomy (NCBI): domain Eukaryota; kingdom Viridiplantae; phylum Streptophyta; class Magnoliopsida; order Lamiales; family Plantaginaceae; genus Plantago; species Plantago elongata. Next base: position 24,539 of record JAYMSP010000672.1, on the reverse strand, counting down.
ATGGTCCCTCACAAACCGAGGGATAGTCAGTAATTAGCCCTATACAACTATTCAGAGTTCGGACAAAAGATGAAGCAACCAAATTAAGTAGCAGGGTGAGGAGACTCGAGAATTTCGACTCCTAGGGGGTCGGAAGATGATTCAGTCTGGTCGGCCGACTTAATTTTCCTCCAAGTCTTCTTCACTTTCACAGTCCTATCGGTGCCAGCCACTTCTTCCTCCACAATCTCCATTCCGGATACACGTCCGCAAGCTTGAGGGATGCGGCACTATTCACGATCCAGGGCAGCAAGGTGAGGGTCATCATTCTGAGAAGTGAAAAACAACTCAGGGAACCAAGTGGGGAAGTTCGGATGGAAATCTCCTCAGACATCGAGGAATCCATCAACGGGGGGACCGCAAACATCGAACCACTATTCCTTAGTTTGCAGCTCTTCAAACGAGCGCTCATCCTTATCCACATAATCTTCATTGTCGGCATTATTCATCAGGTCCATATCGGTGTCATCAATCTTGAAGTTCTCAGGCAGCAGCTTTAGCTTGACCAATTGACCAATGGCCGATGTGAACCCCTCAACACGAAACAATCAAGCTTCCTCCATGACCTTGTTGTGGAATGACTAAGAACCAAGAAATTCCCAAACAACTTCTACTCAGGTTAGCTGCAAGTGACTCAGCAAGAAGTTCTTGGCCTTCTGCCGACTAGAAGCCAAGGCTTTGTCTATAAGGCTCTCATGATCGGCCCTAGCTTTCTCTTCGTCAACCTCCTTCTCGAGGCGCTTCTTCTTGGTTTCCAGAGCTTCCCGAGCAGCTTCACTCTCTGCAAGAGCCTTTTTGGAAGGTTCAAGCTCCGCGACCAAAGCAGTGGTATCGGGAGCGATCTTCAGGTTCACCAGAACATCAGCATGATTAGAGGCCTGTGGGTCAATTAAGGTAAAGTTACTAAGACCCCGAGCAAGAATGGATTGATGAAGTTAAGTTAATAATAGGTAAAGAGGCTAACCATCTCGAAAAGGAGTTTCGAACTGTGGTCGAGGGCCTTTTGGTCAAATTACTTCAATTTCTCGACCAAGAACTCCTCGATAGTAAACCGACTCTTCTTCGAACTTCGGTTCTTGCTTTTGCTTTTTCGGGATTCTCGGTCCCTTTTCTTAGCCTTGCTAGTAGCTGGGGTCACTAGAGTCACCCCTTACATAAAACAAATAACACATTCAAGTCAATCACAGATTACTCGGATAACTAATATTGATCAGGTGAGCACAAGAATTACCTCAGTAGTCAGGGCCGGTGGCTTGAGGATAACAACAGCATTAACAGGCTCGTCGGATTTGAGTTTCACCACGTGGCTCCCCAGATCTTTCCTGACATTCATCGCCCTTACCTTCGCGGCGACTTTTTGCTTGTTGTTCAAGGTTGTTGCCGTCGCCATGATCCAGTAATAAATGAAGAAATAAATGTTAGAGGACTGCCGAATACAATAAGACCGATGAGAATGAGATAGATGCTTACAGAGATCCTCCCTATCATTACATTATACGGGAGTACTAGTTAAGCCGGCCAGATAAAGTTGTGACTGAATAACCAACGAGTAAGGTAGTAATACATGGGGGGGGATTCCCATCGATGCCAAGTATAGCTCTACGTTCCTCGTCCATCTCTTCATCTACGTCTTCACAACCTATGGGACTGGGCTCGGCTTCATCGCCATACACCATCATCCTCGGATCCGGATTCGCCACCGTCCTCGGATCCATCCTTCTCCTCGATGAGGGCTTCTTCTTCTTCCTTGCTCAACAATTCTTCTCCATCCTCGGACTCTTCCCCACCACTCAGTAGCATCTCTACTTGGCATAACTCGCTTAACCACCATGATACTTCCCTTAAAGGAGCCGATTTAAACTGTTTATTTGAAAAACCCTGGGAACTCTCCAAGTCCCCTTCGGGTGTCTGATGTAGAAGTACCGAGGCCACCACCGCCAGGAGTAGGAGGAATCGTAGGGATCCAAGAAACGGTAGTTATTCTGAGAAGGCCAACAAGAATTTTGTCGTGGAAAAAACTTCACCTTTCGAAGCCAGGACCACAGCAAAGCACATCAAAGCTCCCATAGAGTTTGGTTGAACTTGTGTTGGACACAGAGTGGTTTCCTCGAAGAAAAGGCAGATAGGTTCTATCATCGGCACCCTAAACCCACACTTGAAAATAGGGTTTCCTCGGGTTTGGGAATGATAATCTCAAAGTCCTCGGGAATTTTAAATCTCTGACGAAGGTCGGGAATCTCTTTTTCCTTGACTGTGGAAGCACAAGTCAGAATTAGTTGGCCCAGGTTTTTTTCAGCATCCTCTCTCAATGGACCGATTGGTACCAACCTCGCTACCTTAGCCTCCTTAGTCGTCATTCTCTTCTTAGCACGGGTTGTAGCCTTAGGCACTTCGGCTATCGGCGCTTCATTAGTCCCCTCCCCCGGAACGCCTAGGAAGACATTATTTACTCCTCCCTCGGCAGATACCCTCCCTTACTATTCGCGTCGGAACGGTCGTCCTCAGAATCAGAGTTCGAGGAATCGCTGGAGGAATCTTTGGAAGTAGAGTCATCAGGATCTCCTTCTAAAAGTTTAGGATCCACGGGGCTAGGGTGGGGTATGGGGGAGTAAGGTTCTTCGGGCAAGAGCATTTGATCGGGAGCAGGAAGGGTACTGGAACTCTCTTTATAGAACCCCGAACCAGGAATAGAGGAGAAAGACATGGGATTTAGCATTTGGATCCTATAGTTATAACCAAGGAAACCGTATGATTCACCGATTGGATCTTCCTTGGCGTAGTCAATACAAGAGGTATTTGGTTGCCTTAAGGTGACCAGAGCCTCGGTGTTCGATATTTCTACAGATATACCGGGTCGACGAACTTTTCTACTTAGGGTCGAAGCTCGAGGAGAAGAACTATGCACAAGTTGAACCTCGGACTCGCCAGGCATGAAATCCGCAATGTCTTCGGCTATTTCAGAGGCCTAGTCCGAGTCAGAAAGCACAATAACATTAGGAGATTGATTTACTTCATTCTTAACATTATCTACTACATCATTTATTGAATTAGCCGATGACATGTTACAGAGCAGATCTGCGAAGCAAAGAAAAGATGGTTATGGGAATGTCGTCGGACGCTTAAGCTGGAAGGAAGAGGAGTCGATCCCTTGGGTATCGACGTTTACGTATTCTATGATGTACACCTACTCGGCACTTAGGACCGATCTTATTATGCGAGGTTTTTTCCGTTTAGAATTAAGTCTTGTATCATACTACGTCACTAGGCAAATAGAAAAGAGAATTCACACAAAGAGACAGCCGAAGAGACGCAAGTAAAGTAAGAAAATTTACTAAAAACAAGTTGCGGAAGAAGAAACTTACTGTGGAAAAGCGAAGGATGGCTACTCGGACGGTAACCAGATGATCCTTTCTGTCTCGTTCCCTTTCTCTCTCTACGGTCTAGTCGGTCACTCTATCTCTAGAAGGAGTAGAAATGGTAAATGTGAAACTAAACGGTTCTAGGACCTCCTATTTATAGAGAAAGGTCTGGGGTCGAACCGTTATACCGATTCGCGGTCGAACCATCGTACTGGCTCACGAAGAGTTACCAATTCTAACCGAGGCATCGTTTGATGAAAAGAAGCCGGTCATGAATCGTTGCATTAGTTTATCAACCAGTGGGAGCCTTTTCGTGTGCAATACGTCTTACTTCTAAGTAAGAGTCCTCGGGTTATGGAATCTCCTCGGAAAAATACATTTTGAAGACATTATTGTCAGATAGCAAAGCCAAAAGTCTAATTACGAAGATAAAGATAGCTATTCGGGAAAGTGATTCAGCAAGCATATTATAATCAAAAGCATGGAGGAGCCGAAGACAAAAAATTTCATTATGAGGCCGAAGCCATTACAATATGTACTCGGATGCATACATAGGAAAATCATCCAACGACAAAAACATACAGAGAAATCTACTTAATCCTACACTTGGTTAGACCCCTCTGACTCTGCTCCACCAGGCAGAGCCCGAGCCTGTTCTCGTCAAATATGAGCTCTCTGCCGAGTCCTTGCCTCCTCCAAGCCTTGGATTATTCCAGGACATAGAACCGGCCCGCATTCGGGGTCAAGGATGATCGGATCATCGATCATCCCGCTACCCGAGTAGTAAGTTGGATGCCACTTACCGCAGGGACAATGGACGAAGTGACTATGATCCTCCTCCATATGTCGGGTCGGGTAGCTGACCGACCTGATGTACTCCTCGAAGCTCATGGGTGGGAAATCCTCCTGGTAAGCGAATTCCAGATAGTGGTTCCATCGAGCCCTTTGTGCACGGCTCTCCGATCAACGACATTCATCTTACAATGGAAGACATAGAAGATAGTAAGGCACAAAGAAAAATACTCAATTAGTCGATGACAAGTAGAGACAAAGGCCGACTAAAAGCGATAATACCTTGAATTCGAAATAAAGGAAATCTACACGGTCAAGGGAATTCTACTCGGACGACTGAAGGACAAATCAGATTAAAGAAGAGATTAAGTAAATTAGGAGGGCCCCAACATTTCTATTTGTAAGGAGGAAGTGACCTTTAACTTCAAAAAGATGGGCTTATAACCAATTAGGCCCCAAATCTCATTTGGGTCATAACTGTTGGGCTACTGTCACGATGTTGTTTGCCTTTAGTTGAAATTGAGTTCCAATTCTCAGCATGTCTGGAGCTCTCCGTGCAGAATAGAGTTAGGGACGGTCGGTTCATTGATAGGCAAAGCCCACCCCCACCAACTAGATTAACTACGGAGAGCTGCAAACATCACGACAAGAGGCTCGTACAAGGCTGGCTCGTCGGTCCTGCCGCAACCAGCAAACCCTACCTGAGGATATCATGTTTAGACAAGAGCAACTGCTTCAAAACACTATTTATAGAGCCGCTAACTAGCAAAAACATACCATATGGTCCAGACCACGACTGAATTTCCGACTAACTTGGAAACTAGGGGGACTTATATATATACTGTTAAGATACCTAGTTGATAAACAGGGATACTGATGTACCTTATGAGTAAAACGTGGAACCAGACAGTCCGACTACGAAGGGGGTCTCTACGACAGCTAAAAACTCATAAGGCACACAGTGCCTCGGTTATGGCAACAATTCGAACTATTCAACCTGAGGATTAAAACTTTGGCGACTAAATTGGGTTGGACGAAGCCAACCTTCACCGACTTCATCCAGTTAGTGAGGAAAGAAAATAGCTTACCTTCTCAGAATTAATTCCCTGATGATTCTAGCTTCCGTTACATGGGCTCACTTATCGGACAACTACTCTCCAATAAACGAGCGCCAGGTAACAGAGGCAAGAAAACCAGGAATTTAATTAGAACCGGTGTGGGGGTTTGATCAGATCCCTTGAGCTCTGCGGGAACTACGGAAACTGCAAATAGAAAGCCGACAAGAAGGGGCTCTCCCCGACAGATGACATTTCTCACAGAGCTCTCAGGGGTCCAATAGGACCAACCACGAAAATATGAAGAGTGGGAGTTGTCTGGTTGAGGCGTCTGGTAACAGACGACCGAGGGAAAGCTCGCTCACTTAAGAGGATGAGCTTTCCTCGGGTCGTCTGCTCCCAGACGACTGAAGCCTGGAGCAACCGAAGATTATCAAACCCAAAGGCGCCAACTTCCAAGCTCCCCACACTACCCTCTAAGGGGCACTTTACTAAGGAAGAAGGGGGAAGCCGAAGAGAAGGCACCAGAAGGGATGAGTGAAAATGATGTTCCGGAGCTATCCATTTATAGGAATATGGGGCGAGAAAAGTGGTCCCACCTGTCATTAATGTACCGTAATAACTATGCAACCGCGGGATATTTCTAATCGGCTTCTGATCACGAACGTGTCCGACCAAGACTCCAAGAACCTCATAATTTTTCGACTATCTTCTACTAAGATACTCGGGAACTGGGGGGGATTTATGATATATACAAATGAGTCCTATCTTCCTAAGCGCACCTAAGGACGGGGTCGCAACGGCGCGCGGCAAATAGGATGGCTATAAGTCGTAAGAACCTTACTCCACCTCGAGAGACGATTGTCTACAGGTTTCCCTACGAGCAGACCAGAAAGAGTTAGTAACATCAACATAAGATAAGTGCTCTGACTAGTCGGACCGACCTTACTCAAACAGATCTGACTAGTGCCATCTGATTTAAGGACCACGTGGTCAGAATTGGACTAAGACATTTAACTCATGGACTGTCTTAGAGCCGACTAGATACATCGCCGGATCACGGCGTGCCACTTGACTCCGGGGACACGTGTCAGCTCGGGATTCACCCGACCAATCGCCGACGACGGTCGGAACCTGATCTTCGGAGATTCCGCTATAAATAATCGAGCATTTACTCCTATTGAAGTAAATCAACTACCGCAAATATCTGCTCTCTACATCTACTCGGATCACTCACATCTGACTACACGCTAATTCGTGTCGTACCGATTTTTCTTAGGCAGATCGGTCTTAAATGGTGTAACCCACCACTTTCCCGCACATGTTTTATTTTCGAGGAGCACTGTTTTGGTCATTATTATCAGATTAGTACTAATCTATCTTAGCATATACACTTAGCCATTTTTTTACCACAACGAAATTCATAACATCTTTCATGTTGCGTGTCTTATCTTATCGCTGGGCTAAAATATAATTGCAATAGTATTCCCAAATTATGACATTTGTGGTATTTTCACGAAAATTCATTTACGTCGACAACAATCGGTCATCATCTACCTATCTCTGTTCTCAATTTCATTTCCTTTCGATTAGACAGATCTAGGGTTTCGCAATTCCTTCATAAATTTGAGGGTATAAGATCCATTGCAATTCCAGGCTAAATACTTTCACCTCAACAATCGATAAGTCTGTGAATCCAAGTTTTATGTGCCTCGCTTTGATTTGATCAGAAACAATGCCGTTCAAGACTGGAAATGCGTCGATTAGGGATCGGACACATGAGTTCTTAGGGATTGCGGAGAGAGTGAAAAAGTCCTATTCCGGCCCAAGCAGCAGCGGATCAAAGCCGGATGTGCCGCCGAGATCTGCGGTGGCGATGCAATCGGATTTCAATCGCAGGGCCTCCAAAATTGGGTATGGGATTCATCAGACGTCGCAAAAGCTATCTAAGCTCGCTAAATGTGAGTACGCTTTTTCCACGATAATGTTTATAATTGATCATATCTGTGTCGGTTCGCTCTTCAGATGAACAGTGATTGGTTGATTATGTGTTGAATTGCACATCTAATTGAGTTTGTAGGAAGAAATGTTAAAAAAATGGCTGGTAGTTGTTTTCTCGTGATTTCAGTGGTGGATAATATCATTGTTTCGTATCTTTGGGGTTATGTGGGTTTGGACGGAATTGGGGATGATGGAATGCCACTTGGTGGTCATTTGCCTACACACACTAAATGATAGTTTGGACACTGGTTGTTGGTTTAAGCTGATGATATTTCTCTGTATTTCAAGTGGTATGTTTCCTCTTTCCTGGTTAAACGAGTGATCTCTGATTTTATTGATATTTGTTCACTGAACAATTGATTCCATCTATATGGTCATGTTAACGATACCACCCTATTATGTGTGCTTAGATTATGTATCTATTGGAGTCCTAGAAAGAGAGCATTATATAGGGCTACCAGGAGTATTTAATTTATTGTATACCTTCACCCATAACACCTATGACGTACCACTCCCTCTGTTCCAATAAATAAATAATCGCTCATTGAGGTAAAAAAATAGAAAGTTAATAAGTTTTTAACTGAACAGAATGAGTAAGAGAGTTGTAAGCTGCCATCTGTGGAAGACTATGGAATTCTATTCTTAGCATTACCTTCTCTTTTTCCACATAGCAATGATCTGCAGCTCTCCTCCCTTTCCAATGAAATGAATAGCAGAAAGCTAGAAGTATTGGTTAGCTGTTCTTTCGTCTCTGTGATCTTGAGTTCATGTGCTTTCTTATTTATTATGAAACAGTGTGATTGATTAGAAAGTTCCAGATATATAAGTAGATAATACTCCAGCAAACAGATGGTACAGTGTGATTAAAATCGAAGTCTGATTGTTTGGAAGTATCATTGGAGCTAATAATCGACAATTATGTTTAAATCTTTTTGGAGAAACATAAGTGGAGTAATTAACTGTGAACTAATGTTTCGAATCTCTCTTAAACAAATAAAATTCAACAGTACCAGCTAGAAGCAGCTGCATGAGGCTGATTTAAGCATGCTTAATTCTGGGGAAATAGTAGCTTAGCTCTTGTTTTAAAACCCGAGAAATGCTTTTTTATACATAAAATAAAGCTTAAAAGCAGATAAAATGACCTTCACAAATCATTTCAAGTTCTGAACTTCATTTTAACAAGCCCATGAACTTTCAAGAGGATGAATTAGTTAATTGTATCTTATGATTGTCACCAAATTTGTGAGTTCTATTTTGATGCAATTGCAAAGATAACATGATTGGAGTTACGATTTCTGAAAGGTTAAATTTCTCTTGTAATATTGGGATGTGCTTGATTGGTTTATTAGCTTAATACCTTGGAGCTTCATATTCTTGTCTGGTTTCAATTTACTAGTAGTAGTTCGGCACCTTCTTCCTTTCTTTCTGAATATGTCTATCTGTTTTGTAATTATAATTCTCAGTCTCAAGTCACGGTGACACTGATAATTCAACTCTGTCTATTTCAGTGGCAAAGCGGACATCAGTTTTTGACGACCCTACAATGGAAATCCAGGAACTAACTGCAGTCATAAAGCAAGATATACAAGCTCTTAATTCTGCAGTGGTGGAACTACAGTTCTTCCGTAACAACGATAGCGGAACTGTGTCCACTGACACCACGACTCATTCTACTACAGTTGTTGATGATTTAAAGAGTCGTTTGATGAGCACAACCAAGGAGTTCAAGGAAGTTTTGACCCTGAGAACTGAGGTGTGAACCAGAAATTAATATGAACTTATTATTTGCTTTTTCCACCTTTAATTTGTGGATGAGCTTATTGAATTTTATGTTACATCAAAATAGTCAGTAGCATGATGATTTCATTTTTTCTGCAGAACTTGAAAGTTCACGAAAATAGAAGACAGTTGTTCTCTTCTTCAGCTTCCAAGAATCCTACAAATCCGTTTGTTCGCCAGCGTCCTTTGGCTAAGTCTGCTGCCAGTACTTCAGCTGCCCCTGCTCTTCCTTGGGCAAATGGATCACAGTCCTCATCTCAGATGTTTCCCAAGTATATATTATCCATTGAATGTTTCCAGTTTACTCTTCATTATCTACTCCTCCATCTGGGTTTTTGAAAGTAAAAGCTGCATGTATGGTTTCTATATCAAGCATATATTAGATGGTTGATTTAGCTACAAAAATTATCTTGTATGAGATCTGATGCTGCTGTTGTATTTTCTGTGCAAAAATCAATGTGTGTAGCAGAAGTTAAACCAAGAAATGAACTGATTGTTTCTGCCACCAGAAGTTAATGTTATGTTGATCCTCCACTGACAGGAGTCAGGTGGATGGTGATTCTCAGCCTTTACTGCAGCAGCAACAAAATCAACAGCAACAGCAATTGGTACCACTTCAAGATAGCTACATGCAGAGTAGAGCTGAGGCTCTTCAAAATGTGGAATCAACTATTCATGAGCTGAGCAGTATCTTCAATCAGCTAGCTACCTTGGTTTCTGAGCAAGGAGAGATTGCAATCAGGTTTGTCCATGGACATATCTTATTACTCTCTCCGTCCCACTCGATTCTTTATGTTTTCCTTCTTTTGCAACCGTTTTTTACTGCTTTATATGTGTCCACCACTCAAACATATAAAGAATCTTTTGAGAAGGAGAGAGTACATTTATTTCAGTAAAATGGTGAAATGAAAATTTGGTTAGGTGGCTGAACTTAAACCACCACTCAAAACTGCTTTCTAGTTTTTGAACAGATATGTGAAGTGCAAGTGGTCAACTTCCTTACATTCTTAATTTCTTGTAATAATAATAATAATAATAATAATAATAATAATAATAATAATAATAATAATAATAATAATAATAATAATAAATAAATAAATAAAGAAATAAATAAATAAATAAATTATAATAATACTTAATATTGTAATGTTCAGTGTTCACCTAGCAAGGGTAAAATCCAAAAAATATACTTCAGGAAGATACTCAAGGCTGCTACGGCATATTTTTTTATACATAATAAGTTATTAACTCCCAATCCAAAAGACGTACTCTGATCAATTTTTCCTCGGAAAATAACTCGTGACGTATTAAGAAACATTCTAATAGTTTTTCATTGGTTTATGTTAATCAATGAAGTGTTATTCTTATGATGCTATCCTTGTAGCTGTATGCTGTCAAATGAATAATATAATAACTAACCTAACCTGAAATGTTAAAAAGTGTTGTACGAACTTTTGTTAAACGAGATAATCAGATAATATTTAGTACGAAAGAGTGAGCAGTTCACCCTTTATTGTGAGAAGGAAAAGATAATCGGAGTACCTTCTTCAGAATGACTTATCGTAAGTATGGAAAAAATACGGTAACAAGTTTGAGTACATTTTCTGTACATGGTAGAAGATAAAATATATTATTTGGATTTTACAACCCAAGCAGTAAGCATTTCAACAGATATGTTTGGATATGTCAAGATCTAGAAAAGTAGGATATGCATATGTGGAGGATACTTTGTGATTTAATCTTTTTTCTATATTATGTATGTGACCTGTATGATTACACTCTTGATTTATTGAATGATTTAATTCGAAATAACGGGTATGTTTGGAGAATGTAATATTGCAAATTAAATGGATGTATAATAGTCAGGTAGTCTAGTGCGGTCAAATCTCAAATCAATTCTACCCAGCTGAGCAAATTGTCATAAAATTAGCAGCCAGTACTGGGGAAAAAAAAGAAGATAAAATATAACGCCGTGAGTGCTAATTAAGACTAGTATTAACATTAGCCGGCTTTTTCGATACAATAGAACGGTATTGCGTTTTTGATACAACATCAATTTTACGGCTAAATTGATGAGTGACAGTATGAATTTTCCATTTCTAATTTTAACCAAAAAAATAGAAAATTCATTTACCTGGACACGTGTTGCACTAAAATGGGGTTTTAGAAAGGAAATTGACTGCCATGGAAACTGCAAGCTCCAGCTTCCATGGAAGTAGAGTAAGAAAACGAATTAAAAAAATCATTCTGTCAATTATTCCTACGCAATTTTGTAGATGATTGTTTTCCCTAAACTTTGTTTCTTTGAAAATTTTCGTTATAATTACTTATTAATATTATTATATATATTATTTATGTTGAAATTAGCTTTTTCTTTTGCATTTATTTAAATTCTAAATCCAGATTTAACAAGACAGTGACATGTGTTGACTTTTTATTTTTTTGGGTCAAAATTAGAACTGCAGTCAAAATGCGGTATTTGGATGTACTCTGACTGCCATATCATTAATATGGCTGTAAAATTGATCAGAGTATATTTTGTTGTTCAATCTGTATTGAAATAAGACAACCTGACAAAACAATTATAGTATGTCAAAATTGGCACTGTCTCATTTTTGTATAACAAACAAAAAAAGCCTGTACAGCCCTAACTTGAAGTGGCTCATGCTGACTGTAAGTTGTATTTCAAAATTATGGTACTTGATGAGAAAGCTTGTTGAAACAAGAACAATATTCACTGATGAATGTTATCTAATGATGTTTCCAAATTGTCGAATTGTAAGATGCAACAAGTTTTAGAAATTGAGATCGTTATAACCAAAAAATAAAAAATCTAAATGTCTTCTAATTTCGTTACTACCTTTCAATGAGGAATTTGTAAGAGGAGACTTTTGGAAATTGAGATATGCTATCTTTTAACCAAAAACTCTTTGAATGTTAAATCAACTCTGTTGCTGTTTATAATTTTATTGGAGGCAGAAGAACTTTGGCATCTGAATGTGTATTATGCTAAGCTCACATTATTCGTTTTTCTTTTTTTGTTGTTTTGAGAAAGAAAGAGGTTTTATTATAACCGGGACAAAAGGAGCCAAAGCTCATTACAATCAGAGTTAAACATTAATCTGGATACTCAGCAAATAAAATAGAACACAGCCTACATGGCCTTACATTATTCTAATCATAACAATTTCCAGCTTGCCACTTTTCTGAAATCGAGGCCTCTTGCTAATAAAAAGATGCTTTGAATGTCATTCTATGTTGCAACGCATCTATTCTGGTTGTGCATCAGCTGAACTTTGAACATGTAAATGGCATGCTAGAAACCGATATTATTTGTAACGGAAATTACTGTATATATCTGTTGTGTGCTACTGGAGCTGGTTTCACAAGCTTATTTTCTCCAACGACATTAATTCTATATTTAACTGAGATTCTGACCATTTAGAAATTATATTGCAGGATTGATGAGAACATGGAAGATACGTTGACTAACGTTGAAGGCGCGCAAGGTGCTCTGCTCAAGTATCTGAATAGCATCTCTTCCAATCGATGGCTGATGATCAAGATATTCTTTGTATTAATTTTCTTTCTCATGATATTCCTATTCTTTGTGGCATAGTGAAAGCTGGCAAACTTCGCAATCATATAGGAACGAGAAACTGTATTCTAAAACGATGATAAGTCTGTTTGGTTATTGTCCAAAATCTTTTTCCTATTTGCCCATTCTGTTGTATTGTATAACCACAAACTGCAGCTGTATAATTTGTTAATGAGCTACTCATGTTTTGTGCTACTGTGAAATAGTGTGTTCTCAATGGATTAAGTACAAATCTGAGGATTAGTTTTTCTTCCGTCTTCCCAAATTGTATTCTTTCTTGATGTAGAGAAAGGGAAATATGGTGAAAATATTGTCAGAGCGTTTGGTTACAATCTGGATATAGAAACTTAACTAAATTGAAAATTTAATTTTAACAATCAATGGGAAGTGCATATTTGCAACAGGAATGAGAAAAGTCACTGTTAAGCAAAACTTTTAAAAAAAAAAAAGGGGATTTAAGCTCTTATTGTTAAAATAAAAGCATATAAATATAATCACCGGATTTATAGGAATTTGAGAACATTTCCAATAGAAAGTTTAAACTTACAATAAAAAGACATAATAAAAGCTAGTCCATCCTTCCAAGCCACAAGTTGCATACTTCACAATCGGAAAATGAGAAACCATAGTCAAACTGCACATCATAGTACTAATCATCCAAGATAAAACGATACACCAACAAGTTCCAATGAACCAACACCAATGTCGACAAGCCAATCCTATAGAAAAGATCTTCATTTGAATTTATGGGGGCTATACCGACCAGACCTAGACTTTCTCAACACAACCTTCAACATTGAAAGAGAAGAAGAGTAAGAAGTTTTAGACGGGTTCTTAGTTGTTCTTCCTTTCTTCTTTTCGAGTGGTTGGGGAGGGGGCTCAGGGGATTCTGACAAATGACTAATAACAGGAGCAACCTGCTCCTCCACAACAGATGATCCTGAAGAAGGAATACCAACCTTCTCCAAAGGTATAGGGACCACGCGCCACAAACATCTTTCAAACCAGAAGAACTATGGTCAAAAACAATCTTGAGACTCTAGATTTTCCAACACCACAAAATTATTTTCTCCTTTCTCTTGTGCAGAAACACTGTACTTGTCGATCTACTCTTTGAAAAGTTTTAGTTGGAGATTTCCAATTAAAGTTGTTCTTTTCAACTTCTACATTAAGTTCATGTTGATCGTTTTCCATAACAGAATCCTGCTTAGGATGCAAATCCTCTAAACTTTCACTTCTTCCATCTGAATATCTGGCTAATTTCAACGGAGGACTTTTTACAAACAAGCTTCTGCTTTGTGACCAATCTTAGAGCAAAAGTCGCAAAACAAAGGCAAGGATTCACATGATACCCCAATTTTCGCTTCTGCTCTTTGAACTTAACAAATAAAACATCATGCAACACTTTCGATATGTCAACTTCAATCAATACTCTAGCTCTTTCCAATCTCATAAGAGATGCAGTGGCTGAATCAACTTTTAAAGGTCTACCAAAAGGCCTGACTCTTTCACATAATGCTTCGTGGTGAAAAAAATATAATAGGAACATTTCTAAGAGAAATCCAAATCGGAACAATAGGTGAATCTGAAGCAGCATTGAAAGAAGGTGACCATTTCACAAATCTCATTTGACATTTTTCCACATACATGTACTGTTTCATCCAAAGAAACTCAAAGTCATCTTTTTCCATCAAGCGAATTATCACAGTTTTAGCATTGTAAAAACTGGTAGAGAAGTTACTTTTCAATTTTAGAGCTCTGTGGGATTTCGATAAATCAGAAATTGACGGAACTCTATAGGAGAACTTCCCAACCAAAGTTGTTGAAAAAGACACAGATAATTTGTTTACCTCATCATCAGAAAATGAAATAACAGGGCACCCATAGTAGTTATACTACTTGTTAAATATGATATAATAGTCGTAATACTATTAAAATTTAATCTTGACTTACGTAGAACTACACATATTATGTCACATGCAACATATTTTGGTCGTGTTATGTGATTTTCTAAGTTATTGTTCTGCCTCCGTACAATTCCACCGGTATATATGTGAACTTATGATTAATTGCTAATATTAAAGAAATGTAGAAATTACATAAGAAAGGAATAAAGGAATTATATTAAAAAATGTATCATTCTTGAGTGCAATAAAAAAATTAATCTTTATATGTTTCTTGATTTCAATATTGATTATGTAAGATTTTTGTGTATACAACATTTTATGTTTTTGTATGGTCATCGGAGTCTATTATAGGTGACTTAATCAATACTCGGAGCACATATGATATTTGGACTTTTGACAATGCAACATACAATTCTCCACGTGAGAAAATTGACTGTGGCAAATAGATCCCAACATTTTACAATGTTTGTCCTTGTGCCTTTTTTATCGTCATTTTGTAATAACCTTATGAGTAATTGCTTCCTCGTGAAAGGTATTGGAGCCCCGCCACGTACTATACATGCATACCTTCTATCTGATATTTGCACAACTATACTAGCATCGAGATTGCCCTTCGGTTCTAGTGATATCTTTGGTATCAAAACATACTTTCCTTAGTGTTCTCCAGATGCTATTGTCGCGCCGGTGATTCTTTTCCCAAGCTCTTTAACTACCATCATTGTCCCATTAGACAATCTTCTGACGCATTGAGATTTATCATCATCATTATCGAACAGTTTGCCTTTAGCCTTATGGCGTGTTGTGGGAACCGGTATATGTCTATAGCATGGACAAAATCATGATAGTGTGTCTGTTGGTTAGTCATTTTCTAGGTATGTGCTATAGAACTCAAAAATCTTCCCTGGGAAATTGTCAGTTAGAGAATCATTTATTTGGTCGATAGAGTTGTTCCATGGTGTAAGGATTGTTCTATCCATGATCGAGTAAAGGTTGCTGCTGGATTCTTCGAAGGACTGTTAAATCTATGATATTAAGTGTTCTAGTGGCTTCTCATGGTCTCTATATATGATACACATGTGTTCTGGGAGGATGGCCTTATGGCCTCTCTATCATCGTCTATCTGCATAAGATACTCCAAAAGTTGTGGATCTTCTCTTGCTCTCATGTTCTCTATCAAGCTTAGTTTAAGAGCATTGGCCAAATTATTGATATCACCATGCATGCATCTATCTACATTTTCCTTTCTTCCTCCTCTTTGGACAACAAAGACGATATGTGGAAATCTCCTCAAAAACTACACTCTTTCCGCCGAATAACTCAGCTTTCCATGTTAGGTCACGGAGCAGGTCGTCCAGTGCATCTATCAACTAGCGTGCACCATTGTTGCCTCATCCCATATTATCAACGTTTGTTCGAATATTATATGAGGGCATCTTCTCTTTGCTTACTGATTGAGGAAGATATATACTTTATCATCGATCTCGATCGGGAATCTAAATATGTTATGTGCAGTTTGTCCTCCCGGTAACATGAGCTGCTACCCTCGAAGATAAAACGACACAAACACTTTTTATTTTTTCGACCTCACATATGCTAGCAAACCCTTGTATATAGAAATGTCTTTCCCGATTCGGCCATCGAGGATGAATTCCCCTCCATGCTCTTCGTTGATTGCAGTTAATATCTCGTCGAAAACTTTCTTCCGGGAGGAGTTGAGTAGCTTCGCTGCATTCAAGTGTGCTTCTGAAGCTATTATTTGGACGTCATTGTTGTAGTTCCTTGAACTCCTCTCTTCTCGAGTGCCTCCTACCATGTGTAGGATGATGTTGTAGTCATTTATCGATCGATTATAGTTCTTGAGGAATACATCAATGGATTTGAGGCATTATATGCTTGTTCTTCTGTGGTTTCTGGGGCATTGAGGAAATCATATGATATCTCCTCCTTGAATTCTTTCCACAGTGAGTTTGGGCAGGATAAGAATTGTTGTACAATATGGTGGCAAACAGTCCGCGAAGCGAGTATGACATCTTGTATATCCACATGCTTCATGTATTGTTTCACGAATGTTTGCGTCTGATTGGAGTCGATCGACCTCTTTATCTCACTGCTTCGCTGAATGTTTCATAGGTAACATTGTTTACTATCCTCAAATGCACATAAGAAGTTAGTGTGCGGACGTGATTCGTCAATTTCCTTAGGTAATACTTATCCCTCTCGGTTGGACTCAATGTGACCAGTCGGCCTGTCATCCTATTATTTTTTTCTTGGTTCCATATGTTTGGTTTGTTATCGCACCAGTACTCCTCGGGATATTTTTTGTAAAAGAGATTTTTTGTCCAGACTTGTGCGTCTTCTTTGTTGAAGCAGAAGAATTTGTTAGATGGGTTCTAAATCTTCTTGAGTCATTTAGGACTTCCTCGATAACTGCATCTGATGGTAGATAGACTTGTTGCTTGTTCTCTAGATGAACCTGGAGTTGTCTGGCATGTGGTTTCATGTCGTTCATTTTGAACCAGTAAAGTCTCCATATATATGGATTCTGGTGCAGAGTCATCTATCATCTTGAAAGATTTCTATCTCGTCAATCTTAACTTCTTCCGACACCTGAATTATTGAATACTTTATCTTGTTTGTTCCCTTGCACATGTACTTGTACAAGTACTTAACATGTTTCATGTAGCAGTCGGACCATGTTCCACTCAACCCTAAATTGGTCTCTTAGGAGACTTCTATGACTTAGGGCTGGTTTGTTCGAGCTCGAGCTTTATATATAGCTCGAAAAGGCTTCGAGCTCTAATACAGGAATATTCGACTCGAAAGCTCAACGAGCTATTTGAACAGTATTTCTTTGAAATAATTATATAATAAATATATTGTAAAAACAGTATTATACTTCACTTACACTAACCCTATTGCCAAAATTATTGCCAGTCTCCAAGTTCTAGATTATCGATGTATAACATCTCTTCTCTTCCGTGTGTTCCGCCTTCACTCTTCCACCCCCCACAACGCTACACCTCACATCCTTTGCCCTCCGCTACACCACTCATCCTCTTCTAACATCCATCCCACCACCACAACTACGCCTCTTCTACCACTGCACCTCACCACCATCATGCCTCCAAAGTCCGTATCGAGCTCCACCACCACCAAGTCTCTAACCTAATTCACCATCCCCATCGCGCCTCTACGCCAGTTCTGTCCTCACCAGGCCACCACACCTCTTCTTTTTTTTTTTCTTCAGAATATTTCGTTTAATTGAATTTCGAGCTTTTTAGTCGAGTTAAATTCAAGTTTTGTCTGTTTTCGAGCTCGCGAGGGTGAGTTAAATTCGAGCTTTCGAGTTTCAAAGATTTGATAACATGAAATAATAAAGCTCATGAGCTGAGCTCGAATAATAAAATTTATTTTCGAGCTCGAGCTTATATCAAATTTTACTAAGCTCGGCTCGACTTATTTGCACAAGTGGCTCGACTTTGTGAAGTGGAAATTTGGATAGTATATTGGGTATAAATATAATAAAGAGATTCAACTCCGAAATAAAACCCACGTATATGTAGCCTTCCTCCCTTCCACCACAGCTCAGCCCCTCTGCTCTGCAAATCGTCTCCTTTTCAGATTTCGAAATTAATAATAATAATAATAATAAAAGTAGGTAATACTTCAATATTCATACATTACCTCTTCTCTGTATACGCATAACATCCAAATTCATCAATTCTTTTTTGTTTTTTCTTCTTCTTCTTCTTAGAAATCAATCAATTCAAACCCTACCCCAATTTCCTTTTTGTTTCTAAAACCTAATTATCTTTCAATCGGATCGCCTTCTGAATATCGTTCCATATATCAATCAACAAGTTCGGAAATTCAATTTATAACCCACAAATTTAGGTTTTCTCGTTTTCAAATTGATTTTGTTTTCAATCCCAAGTTTTTTAAATTTTCTTTGATTTCAGGCATAATTTTCTTGTCTAAAATTCAAGTCTTGATTTGATTTGTGAGGCGATAACATGGTTGGAGGTGGTAACAGGAAGAATGAAGGATCGTTTACAGTTAGCAACACTAATGTTTTTGCAGCTTTGGAGAGTTTAAAGAAGAAGAAGAAATCAGACAAGGAGAAGGGCATCTCTAAGAGTAAAGGGGCAGCAGGAAAGTCGAAACAAGCCGAGGAGGAGCAGAAGGCGCCTGTGTACTGGCCTGCACCATTGTCGTCCAAGTCCTGGGCGGATATTGACGATGAGGATGATGATGATTACTATGCCACTACTGCTCCTCCCCAACCAATGTGGGGTGGTTCTGCTTCTAGCAAGTACAATGAGGAGCAGAAAAATGATCCTGCGGAGGTATAATCACTTTTGAGATCTTTTTTAATGTGTCGGTATGATTGGTTTTGCTTTTATGCTCATTGCAATTAGAGTATCCAAGCAGGTGCTTCATGATTAATGTCAACCTTTTATATGAATCGTGTTTAGTTATCTGATACATCCTGATTTCCATTGTCTTTAGAGCTATAACTCGTGGTACATTATTTTCTTTAGTTAGCTTTTCCGTTCCTAGTGTTATTGTAGTTTGCTTGACTTGGCTAATGTAGGTGAAGTAATTGTCGTTTCTTAATCTATATGCTGACTACTACCTTTCAATGTAATACTTAAGTGAATTAATGTTGCTGGAATCTACATTTTTGGCCTTTCCCTAATGCTTTTTGTTTGTTTTCAGCTTTATAAGAAAGATTCCTAGAATATAGAGAACAGATCTTGGTTTTCTTATTCATCACATAGAATAAAATATAGTAAAAACAAAACATATTGTTGCCATGTTTGTATCTTTTTTTTTTCCTTCGATTGCTAGTATCGTTGACACGCGTGTTACCTTTTTTAGATTCTCAAGTTTTGAATTTTCGCAAGGAAAACAGTTCGTTAGTGTGAATTCCTGATGTATGCTTATGTATGGTTACAACAGTTTTTCTTGGATTGGTATGTGTAGTTTTTAAGAAAAATAGTCTGGTGGAACTTTTTTCTTCTCCTCTCTTTTGGTGTTTGATAGTAAACTATCTAATAGAATTTTCTTTGGATAATTTTTTAGAAGATAAAAAGAAAAACCAAAGAACACATTGAGTTGCACTGTGAGAGAGAAATATGTAATATTCCAAGTTTAATCAAACTACATTAATTAATGTTTGGGGTTGAGCGTTAGGTTGAGAGTCTTAGGTGGATAAGATGGAAAATTGTTAACTTCATAAATGGGACTGAAAACTGATTTGCAAAAATTAATAGTATTAGTATATAGTAAAAGATTTTGATGTATACCTGTATCCGGTTCTGTATCCATATATGTGCTAGTTCTATGCTACTCGATCTACTGTTTTATCACTTAGTCTGTCCACTACGATTTGATATTATTTTGCTCAAATTGTGTGAATATATAAGGCCTCCTAGTGGAGTTATACCAGGGCCTTCTATGGTAGTGCATATTTATATTGGGGTAGAAGGTCTGTGTGTGGTGACCACTCCCCCACATGGCCAAAATGTGAATATTTCCATCTCTGCTCATTTGTGTTTCTTTGTATGAATTGTATCTATTATTTTTTGTACGTGAGAAACAACTAATGTATGAATGTGTTGCATATGGTGACTCAAATTGACAAATTGCTGCATTAAATGCCATCAATACCTGTTCAAACCAAATAATCCAGAGCATCTATATTTCATTCTTTCTTTCTTTTTGATTACCTCAAATATATACCCGTTTGTTATATATGCACCAGCAATAAGGGATAGTCTTCCATACACCAGGTCTATGAGTAAGTTGTAGGCCTTATGTCTCACCGCTCACACACACCCACATTACTTGGAAAATGAGTTTAAAACTATTTAAAACATTACTTTCAAGTCATGTTTGTCTTATTACCAACCACAAGTCTAATAGACCTGGTTTATAGAGCCATTATCCGATCTTAGTTTCTCACTTTGATATATGTACACTATGTCTCTTTGTTCTTGCTGGCATGATGTGTCATATTTAATATAACAATATCTCAAGCCCTGGCACCTGATATTCTGAAGAGGATTTGTGCCTGGAGACTCTGACTGAATTGTTTTTTGTGACTCATAATTATATGTCCCAATTACAGGAAACTGAGAGTGAAGATGAACTTCTTGATGAAGGTGATGATGACTTGGAAGACGAGCATGATCATGAAGCAGAAGAGCAAGAATCTGTGTTGAAAAAACATGTCGGAGTTTCTCCAGCACCTAAAGAAACAGAAAAACAGCTTTCGAAGAAAGAAAAAAAGAAAAAGGAGCTTGCTGAGCTGGAGGCAATCTTAGCTGATTTAGGAGTCAATCAAAAGGATAAAGTTGAAGACGCACCATCTGGTACTATTCTTACTTTTCAGTTTCTTTTTTTGTTTGGTGGATGTACCTTTCCTGATGGATCTGCTTTTGTTATTGTATAGGAGTATATCGATTTGTATCAGTTGATGCTGTTCCTTGTTTTTTTTCGTTTTGGTTCTGTGTTGCTTGTTAAGTGTCAAAACAATTTCTAACTTGTGGGCTTTGGCCAATCTATTCCATAGTTAATCAAAAGATCTGGGTTTTGTTCTCTCTATGTTGCCTGTTAGTAATAAAGTAAATAATAATTGCTAGGTGTGTGGCTTATGAATTGCAGTAGTATTGTGGAAGCTAGTTTTTTTAATAGTATGATAGTACTGAAGCAGCACCTCTAATCGATCAATTCACTCCAGGTGCCTCCAAAGGAATTAAAGAAGGAAATTTGAATGAAGATACAGAGAAGAAGGATAATGTCCCTGCCCTATCTAAAACTGCAAAGAAGAAGAAGAAGAAGGCTGCAAAAGAGGTGAAAGAACCCCAGGCTCAACCTGACAGTTCAGATGTTTCCAACGGCCAAGGAGAAACTGTTGAAACCGAGGAAGATGTATCTGCTGTTGATGTGAAAGAGCGCCTGAAGAAGGTAGCAGCTGCTAAGAAAAAGAAATCAGGGAAGGATAGGGATGCTGCTGCTAGAGCTGCAGCTACAGAGGCTGCTGCTCGAAATGCAAAGCTTGCTGCTGCTAAGAAGAAAGAGAAGAACCATTATAACCAGCAGCCAATTCGGTGAGGAAGGTGTACATACAAAAGAGATGCTTTTTGTTTCTTACCCAATAAATCTTGAGTTCCTTTCATATGGTAGATGATGAACTTTGATACGATGTTACATACATTTGTGTGACGGTTTTGGTCATTGGAACATGTTCTTATTTGAAACATGGATTGGTTGGAATGTGTCTATTTGTTATTTCGGACTTGCTGGAGCCTGGAGGTAGTTATATGGCTTCTTGATGCACCAAATTGATTATTTGGCCTACCTTAGTCCTCAAAATGTCTTACTCCCTTATGCTGGGACTTTGGTGTACGATTTAGTTCTCATCATGTGGCATACTTAGGGGTGGTCAACGAACTGAATGAACTGAGCATTTGAGCATTTGGCAAATTTATTGTTCATTCGTTTGTTTGAAGGTATATTATGTTGTGTTCTTGTTTGACGAACATTACAAATAATTGTTTAAGTTTTGTTCGACATCTCTTGAAATTGTTCGTGTTCGGTTCACATGTTTGACTCGTTTGCATTCAATAGTTCGGTTCGGTTGCGTTCGGTTGTGTGTTCAAATGTTTTGTTTGTTGTCACTGGATTTGTAATGAAAATCATGAAACAATATTCTATTATTGGGATGCTATGTTATGAAGTAATAAGGTTATTTATAATAGGTTTCTTTATGTCTCACCCTTCCCTATTGAAGTTATGATGCATAGTATTTGCTATAGCCCCATCTGAAAAAACTTCATGCTAGAATATTAAATGTAAAAAAGGAAAGTGTATTTTTAATGAAATTATTTGTAAAGTTGACATATGAGTGTTTGGTGTAGAGTTAAAAGGTTGTTTGGTGTAGAGTTAAAAAGTTAGTTAAATAATTTTCCAGTTGATGAATAGTAGGGATAAATGAGTTAGAGGTGAATTATAGAAAGTGGTCTTTGGAATAATGTAAAATATAGCGTATAGGATTTGTAGGGTTGTTATATAGGGAGTGTACGAAGGAATTAATGTGGGTAAAAGGTGATGCTTTTGATATTTTTGTAAGTTTATTTGATTGGTTTAAATGTCGTTTGATTGATTTATCTTTGTGAAGAGTAGAATATAAATATAATGATGATTGTTTATTCGAAACAAAATTTGAGTTAAGTAGAGAATGGAATGAAATGTGTATGAAATTGACGGGAGAGTATGAAGATAGTATCAATTTGGCAACTAGAGCTAACTTCTGCGATTATGCTGCACAATAATGAGGTCCATAAGTACTGGGAAGTTCAGTTTCATGGTTTTCAGTTTTCACGTTCGAGAGGTGAAATGTTATTCGGATTTGGGTCCTTTCGGATTAAAAAAATCGAATCGCTTCGGGTCGATGATTTTCGAATTTTGGTGTTATTTGGGTTTGGGTTCTTTCGGATTAAAAAAGTTTGGATTGTCTCGGGTTAAATATTTTCGGATTTGGGTCGTTTATGAACTAAATTATTTCGGATCGAATATTTAGGTAGTTTTATGCAATGCACATTTTTAATATACTATACGATGATAATTTGTTATTGTTGAAAGTCTCTTTGTTCTAACTTCTAACTTGTGAAAAACTTCTTTAATTAGACTTTTGTTACTTTGGGTTTGAATTGACAAAGAACATGAGGATGTAATTAGTTTGCTACTTACTATGCAATATGTTTCAGGGAAATGTACCAGAATATAATCTTTGTAGTCTTTTTTATTTTAATAATCGTGTTTCTTCTTATATTGTATTTTTGTTTAAGACCTGAATGAATATAATGTTTAAGTAAGTGAATTATTCAATGGCTTATGAGGAGTTTGAAATCATATTCAAACAATTGATAGATGATATACAATTATACTTGTAAATGAAAAACGTATACTAATATGACGTAACTGCTTGATGAACTTAAAATTCAATCACACCTACATTTAATTTTTTTTTAAAGTAGAATACTAAAAGGTACAAGTTTGTTGGATAAATTTTAAAAGTCATTCTTTATAGAAGATTGAAAAATTAAGTAAAAATAAAGAAAAAAAAATATCATTCCTAGCATGTTGCCATTCTAATTTTACAATAATAGCATTTAAGATTAACGTCTATGGAATCTTCTTATTGAGGTGAATTCAAAAATATGTTAAAAATATTTTTTTTTAATTTTTATATATAAAATTATATGCGATTTGATAAAAGAGATACTTCATG
The DNA here is from genome assembly GCA_036897095.1 of Plantago elongata. Classification (NCBI taxonomy): domain Eukaryota; kingdom Viridiplantae; phylum Streptophyta; class Magnoliopsida; order Lamiales; family Plantaginaceae; genus Plantago; species Plantago elongata. Next base: position 711 of record JAYMSP010000672.1, on the reverse strand, counting down.
TCAAATCAACTTTCCTATAGTACAAAAAAATCTAAATTATATACAATAACTTTAGTTTATTCCCATTACATCAACAAGTTATAAGAGGTCCATGATTTAAACGGTGTGCTCTAGTAATGGAATGCATTGTGATACTTGTGATTTCATCTCAAATCTAATTTGGGTCATTTCGGGTCGTTTGAGTACGTGTCGGATGATTTGGGTCAATTCTAATTCGGGTCACTTCGAATTGAATGATTCTGGATCAATTCTAATTCGGGTAATTTTGGACGGAATGATTCGGGTTAATTCTAAACTCGGGTCATTTCGGGTTGGATGGTTTAAGGTCAATTCTAATTTGGGTCATTTCGGATCGGGTCTATTCATATCATTCTAATCGAATCGCTTCAGATCGGGTAATTTCGGATACACCGGGTCATTTTCGGATTCGAATCGGGTCTCGGGTAATTTTTGGTATGGCGAACGTGATAATTTTGGGTCTACTTTCGGGTTCGGGTCGGGTCATTTCGAATCGGGTTTTGGGTTTGGGTCGAGACTGTCGGGTTTAGTCATTTCCTACTCAATCTTGAGTGTAAGGGTTCGACACTCATCATTGTAATGGTCAAAATTCGCTCTTCCAACAAGACTAGCAAATTGGTCCTTCGAGACCCCGACCCAATCGATGATCTCCAAATGAGTCCATCTCGATCTCACACGCGGGTCGGACCTCCC
>JAYMSP010000671.1:0-44292 GCA_036897095.1 Plantago elongata | reverse complement strand
CATCAACAATACAAACTCTCAAACTCCAAACATAGATAGGTCTTATGGTTACAAAATAAATAAAAGTGAACAACAATTCGTCAATAGGAGATAGGAGATAGAAAAAATCCACTTGCACATTCAAAATTAGAAACCCAAACGTCACTGCTAAACCTAATAAATTCCCTATGCTCCTCCTTCCCGATGTAAACAGTGCAACCTTCCTTCCCATTGGTCACCACCACGCAGTAGTCCTTCCTCACTTCCTCCACATCAACAAATGGCTCTTCATCTGCCGACACCTTCAGAAACCCAATCCTCGGCACTATATGGTAAAAAAAATTGTTGACGAATTGTTGAAACAAAGGAGATAGGAGATAGAAAAAATTAGAAGCAAGCCGCCGCTATCCTTCTTTCTCTACAATCGACTGCCAGTCGATTTTCTTTCTCTAAAATCAGTAGCCGCTATCCACTAATCTTTCGGTTTTCTTCTTCACAATCGAAGCTCTGTTCGATTCTGTTAATGGAGTTTCTTGGTGAAGTTGGTTCGATCTTTCTCTCCCTCTACAGTCTACTCTCAATCGAGTTCTCCTCACCTCTCTGATTTCAATCTTAGCTTAGTCGATTAACATGAGCTATGATGATTCCTATATGAGCCATTAATCGATGTTGTTGTTCGATTTGAGGTGTTTATGGCTATGGCTATCAATTTCTTGTTCAAAATCAGGTGCTTTTGTTAATGATTCTCACTTTAAATCTGAGCCAAATCGTTTGTTTTTACCCAATTATCAGTATATTGGTGGCTATAGTAATCGATGTTTTTTTCTGAACCGCTCGAGCCGGCGGAAAGCTGAACCGAACTGGCTTTCTGCCGGCTCGAGCGACTATTTAGCAGTTTATGGCACTACAACGGATTGTTCACCACCGGTTTTACAGTCAAACCGGTCGGGCCGGCTGGCGCAATCCGGTAGTCAAAACATAGCATATAGGTCCATATTTTGTCAATTTGAAAAGGTATCCCTTATTCCTGCATAATTCAACTTAAATTCTTTATTTTATGTTGAGTGCCTTATTTATTGGTTGATAACATGAATTAAAAAAATTATGGGGGCCTTTTATAATTTTTTAAATGTAATTATAATTTTCATAATATAAGTAGTTTTATGAACTTAATTGCAAAATCAGAATAATTTTCAGACCAATTGAAAGTTTGACTAAATTTGAAAAAAAAATGGGGGAAGGACAATAGAGCTCCACTGAAAATGGCCGGAGCTTTGTAAACAACTCTAATGGAGCTATGTACAACTCCATTCAGATTGTTTTTATAGTTTAATGGTGAATTGAAGTTATTTTCACAGCTCAATTCAGAGAATCTACGGTTGGAGCTGTAAATTACAACTCACGGAGCTAAAACAACTCTTGTGGAGAAACTCCACATCGCAGCAACTCCGACCATCAAAGTTGTGCAAACAGAAGCTCATTGGAACTGTTTACATAGCTTTGGCCACTTTTCAATTTTTACCTTCTTTTTTTTTTAATTTATAATAAAATTTTCTTTTTATTTTAACTATTTTATTTATTAGTTTGTTCAATAAGGATATTCCACATGCATTAATTTATGAAAATCATATAGATTTATATTTTTAGTTTATATTTTTTAAAAGTTAAATTGTCACTTCTAGGTCAAAATACAATTATCTGCTACTAATTTGCTAATCTTTGATGTATTTGCAATATCGTTACTAAAAATATTGTTAATATTTTTAATATTTTTTTGTTTTTTGTTTTTTGTTTTTTCAATTGAATTACTTAAGCACTATTTAAAGGCTTTACACTGAGCAAATATCAATCTCAAAATTTTAATTTTAAACAAAATTAATGTGTAGAATTTAGGTAGGCCACTTCAGATGGAGTTATCATGTAGTATAATAATAAATTTATAATTTATTTATAAAATCCACAGGCATCGCGCTTAGCGCGGTGTATCATTTCTAGTATTTAATAAATGCTCATATTTTATTTATTAAATTTATATATTTTAGTGAATAAAATAATTAGTTAATTAATAATAATATCATAGATTGTTGTTAATGAATTTATCTTGTCACGAATAATTCAAATATTTTCAAAATTTTTAAATTATTTTTATAAATAAAATTATATGATATTCAATAATTTCTTTATTTAATGCCAACATATAAAAATGGACGGTCAAAGATATACAATAATTGTTGAAAATAAAACTAATTTCATAAAATTTCATGTATGATTAAATTAATTTAATAAATTATCTATTTTTTTAAATTTCATTATTTCATTTTATCTCATTTAATAAATTTATATTTTATTTAATTAATAAAATAATTTATTTAATTAATAATAGTATTTCAAGATTGGTGTCTATGGATTCGTCTTGTCAATAAGAATTCAAATATATGTTCAAAATATTTTTCAGATATTTATAAATAAAATTATATTACATTTATTAAAATTTCTCTATGTAATATGGTACCAAAAATAAACTAACTAAATATGGAGAAAGAAAATGTCAATACCTAAAATATAATGAATGTAATAATGGAAGGCTTTGAAATATTCATTTATTATTGTTAATTCCACAAAATTTATTGAGATTGAGAATGGGTGTGGGTGGAGATAGGTCATTAACTTTAAATAATAATATAATATATAGATTAGTCCCATAAATATTGAATAAAGGCCCTAATTTATAAATTAGATAAGTGATTAAATATTTGAACATTGATTAAACAACTAGGCTACCAACGATGAGACATATGTCGTCTTATGTTTAATTTCAAGTTCAAAATATTATGTGACAGAGAAATGAAAAAATACTAATTTTGTAATACTACCAATGAAGAAGAGGAATTTCAAGACGATATAGGTTCAAAGTCAATTTATGCATCTAAACAGAAAGAGATTTAATTCTTGTTTCTGGCTTTATATAAATATTAAGTTTAGAAATGTACATAACAAAATATAATTCTATATATAATTTAATTCTTGTTTCTGGCTTTATGTAATTTAATTCTTGTTTCTGGCTAATGTACATAACAAAATGTAATTCTATACACTAGTACACTGTGGGCTAAAACGTGTTGGATATAACTAATAAAAATGGACATAATTATTTAAAGTTTGAGAATACGGTTTGTACTAAATAATTAAGCATATATGTAAAGTCGTTGACTACAAAGTAGGAATTGAATTTTATTCCATATTTATAGTAAACAGTAGATTTAATTAGTTAGATAATTAGATTAATCATAGTTAAATTCTATCCATTTGATTAGGTTAAATGATGCCAAATGGTCCAATAAAAATAATGGGGTATAAAGTCGAGCATTTTATGAGGTAGGCAATCTGCACCGATGTGAGTCACGGTTTACTAATTAATTTATTATTTATGAGGCTTAATCTCAATTGATGTGGAATGCGGGATATTACATACTCATATATAAATTTAATTTAAGATTGACAAATGTTGAAGTTAATTTTGATACTAAATATAATAGTATACTAATTCGTTCATTTTTGTATAATATATTTAGCAAATGACTTAGATCAATAACTAAAGAAGTTATTAAAAATCTGCATACCAATCAACTAATTTTTATCACCGAGTGTTGCTACATATGATCTATATATTTGATTTGAAATAATTCTTAGGGCATGACTTGATAAAGAACCTATTAATATAAAATTTCAATTCAGTTGTGTAAATTTTTTATATAAATATTCAATTTAAATTGAGACAATTTAATACTTACAAAGAGTCCCTATATGACAATGGATTTGCCATGGAGCAACACCATTTCTTGCTTCTACGAGATAACCAAATCTTAATTTCTAAAATATAATCATACTTATTAAATTTGTATACTATAAAATAGGACTCTATGTAGTATAGCTCCTCAATCCCTTAATACCCGACTCTTAATACTATAAATTTCAAAATGATAAATGATATAAATGCATCAAGGTTGTTTCATCTTCTTAATAATTCGTAGAATCATAGGGTGAGTTCAACAAAAAGAAGGAAACGACCAATAAATCTTAAATTGGGCTTAAACTAGTTCGCACCCACAAACCTCTCTAAACAAATTGTTTATAATTAGGGTGAATTAGAAGCTACTTTTAGGTGCACATACGCTAGTTGAGGGTCTTGACCCCTATAAAGAGTAATGGCGCCAGACTATAGAGCTAGACACTCTACGACTAATCGAGTTGCTTATGCTTACTATTTCGACCCTATTATTCAATTTCGAGGTGAAATTCCCTATACAACTCTGTACGCTCCAACTTGTAAAAGAAGTCTAACCACTTAAATTAAAAGAATATTTTGCATTTTCGTAGCCCAAACACAACTCCAAACCTTCCAGTAATATTGACATTAACTTTTTAAATTCGCCCTTAAAACCAACCATCAAAACGATTCGGGTCAATCTACACTATAAAATGAGTTTTTGTAAAAAAAAATAGTATTTTTATGTTTATGTAAAATGGTCGATAAACAATATCAAATGTAGTGTTACCAACTTATCATCATCTAAATGTTAATTTTTACGTAGATTGACAATTTATTACTTTACATAACAAAAGTTACCGTCTAAAATTTATCCTAAGTGCACTAGTTTCAGAAGTCCTAAAATTTTATCCTCAAAATACATATTAACCCATCTCCTTTCTCATAATTATCCTACTTATACATTGTATAAAATTATAGGACTCATATTTTATGCAAAAAAGTACCAAATTGATATATGGGCCCACATAATTTACTATTCAGAAAATTATAGGATCTCCTTATCTTTGAGCAATATTTAGGGAGTCTTCAAGTATAAGATTAAAATTTTGTGGCCATAACATTTTAGAATTCTTAAGATTTTAATATTTTAACACTTTATTACTTATTTTACATTAAATTTAAATATAGTTAATTTTTGAGAATCCTATAAAAATTGCTTGAGGAGGTATTGTAGTAAAAGATACCAGTTACAAATTCAAATTTACACCTGAGTGGTAATCACGTAATAAAATTACAAACCAGGTCGATTTACCCAGCACGAGCCTCAATGACCATAGTCGACCCACTCAGCATTTTCACATCATTCCAAAAATTAAATTTAACTTTCCGTTTGCCTCCATCCATACTCCCATCACTCTCTCTCTCTCTCCTCCATTTTCACTCCCCTTACTTTTCTGCTAAGTAGCTTACAACCTCAGCACTCCTTTTTCCTCCTCTCCATCTTGTCTTCATCCCACCTAGGGTTACTGCATTGCTCTGCTCTCTTCATTCATTACTTAGTACCTGCTGAAATCGAGATTTGTGTTATCTAAAAGTAAAGGTACAATGCAGCTTTATTGCTTTACATTTAGCCTTTTCCTTTTTCCTTTTCGTTTTTATTTTTTTTGTTTCTATTTTTTGCTGTCGTGTTACTGAGCTTTCGTTGATCTGATTAGGTTCGAGTGTTTGGTTGGTGGAGAGTGGAGATTGGGTGTACTGGTAAGTGGTAAGTTTCCGTGAATGCGCCTGGTTTTTAGTTTGTTTCCGTTTGTTTGGTGAGTTTTTTGTTACGGCGTGTGAATGCAGATGAATGTTTACTAAATTGTGTGATTGTGATGTTAATGCAGTATCTTATTATATAATTTTACTTGATTTGTTGAGTCTGGCGAACTGAATTCAACACAGGAATTTTATTGAGGAAGTTTCAGATTTGACTAATTAAGTGCATGCGGTGCTCTGGATGTGATGTTATCATTTTCCTTTTCCTTATTAATTCTGTTAGGTTGTTTGTTTTCTTCTGGTTCTGCAATTTTGTTTTCTTCGGTCTGGGAGGTCTTAATATGTTCCTTATTGATTTCAGTGGCTGTAACTAAGGAAGTGATGAGTTTGATTTTGTTTATGTATGTTCCGATAGATATCTATTCATCAACGATTGGAGGAGAGAGGTGCTTAAAGTGAAATGGCGGCCCGAGGAGGGCCCTCACAGCCGAGCCCACAGCTGCAGAGGCGAATCACGCGCACGCAGACTGTGGGGAACCTTGGGGAGTCTATTTTTGACAGTGAAGTAGTGCCTTCGTCACTAGTGGAAATCGCACCTATTCTCCGTGTTGCCAATGAAGTGGAGCCGAGCAATCCTCGTGTTTCCTATCTATGTAAGCCTTCGAATATGGTGAAGTTTTATAGAGATAGATGTGGCATGTAAATTTTGATGCATGCATTTTCAATTGCAAATGTCTAGTATCCAATTTGGATGATGCTTTCTTATTTTTGTATCAAGATACTAATCATAGTCCGCATTGTTTATGTGAATTTTTCTGATGTTGTAATATTAGTTCTTGATGATTGGATATCTGTAGTACTCCCTCCGTCCAGGTTTGGAAGTTCCGCTTTCCATTTTAGATGTCCCGGTTTGGAAGTCCCGCTTCCTTAAATAGAAAATCTCTCTCCTACTTTATACATTATTTCTCATACTTTATTCACTATTTCTCCTACTTTATCCAATTACATTCATAATTTATTACCTTCTTTCCTACTTTATCACTTTTTTCTTAAAACTTGTGCACGGTCCCGCGGGACTTCCAAATCGGGACGGAGGGAGTATATAATAGTTGACATTCTTCTGAACGGCGTGGCTTTTGGTTGCTGAGGGAAAAGGAACAATATCCTGTTGAAATAATCTAAGTATTCATGCTGTAACTATTAACTAGCAATGCCCTAATGGCTAGTGATATTCCAAGTCTGTCTGCTTTGCCCTTGCCATCCACACAAATTATCCCTATCACACACTGGCAATATACTCCATCACTGATCTGGCAATTGCAAGAGAATATCTTCCTCCCACCCATACCACTGCATATGTTTTAACTTCACTGTAGTGGTCATACACCAGTTTGATAGCTTCTCTGCACATGAAAGTTTTGACCCTTACTTCGCAAAACACGACAAATCTAAAAGCAGGCGGACACTGTTGCCCCTGAGAAGTTCAGATATATGCTGTGATCTCACTTTCTTTCTCTCTCTACCATTGTGGCAAAATTGAAAAGTAAATATATATCTAGTGACTCTGTATTTTGGCAATGCAATTTACCTTAAGCAGAAAATTATAGAAGGGAAAGGAAATAGGGAAGTTCAACATTTTGTTAGGATTTTCAGTTGGTCCCCGAGTGTGCTTTTGATATATCCTTTTCTTCACCTCAATTAATACCGTCTTTTGTTTATATTATTGCTAATTTTTATGGTTTGATCCGTTTGTTGCTTGTACAGGTAGGTTTTATGCTTTTGAAAAAGCTCACAGGTTGGATCCCACCTCTAGTGGACGTGGTGTTCGTCAGTTTAAAACAGCTCTCTTGCAGCGTCTTGAAAGGGTAAATATCTAAACATCTGCCAGTTGTTGGCCCTGTGTGCCAGTCTTAGTTTACTGGGTTAATGTCTTGCTCCAACCCGAATACTGAGTTAGTTGGTAATAAATTGCATGGGCAAACTTAAACTTATCATGAGTGTCTCCAGTTTGCACTGGCACTTCAATACTTGTACTTTGTAGAAAATGATTTGCCTCTTGTTTAACCTTCAATATTCATCACTGCAGAAAGATCTAAACAAATATTACTGGAAGGTCCTGTCTTTGTATTTTCCTTGTTATAAACACGCTACATGGAATAGTCCTGGAAGATCACTCATATTTACACTTATGGGAACATTTATCCTAATGTCTTTACATTATGGGGAACCACGTGGTGTATCTACTACTGGGAATGGAATTTCTATGTGTTGTGTGTTTTCCCCTCTCCAAGTGCCTGTTCACCAACATTGATCTTGTTGAACTACGCAATCTTTGTTTTTCTTTAAATTCTATTTTCCTAAATCGAGCATTTTGATTTTCTTTTATCTCATTTATGTCTTGAGTTTTACCACAAATTACATTACGTGTTATCATGAATCTAAAATCCTTGATATATTTAGAAGGACATATGTAATCCTACCCATTCCCTACAAGTGCAGTATTTGTGTCTCACTGTTTGTCTCGTTCACTGTCCATGTGTGTGCAACATGGATTGCATAATATATTAAGGATTTTTAGGAGCATTCCTAGTTTTAATCAGCTGTTAACCGTTATCATGGGCAGCAAATTGCTGGAATACCTCAAGATCATGGTTCTGTTTAAAGTTCTGCCATGCATATGTCCAAGCATCTCAAAGTTTGTTTACAGTATAAAGACAGGCACGATTACGAGACTATCTGAACTTCTATGAGATGCATGATTGCGTGGGTTCCATTGTTATGCCTTGTCATGTCTTTATAGTCCATCTGTTTTACTATCAACTTGGGATTATACTAGCATTGGACTCTTTGAGTACGCTTATTTTTGCAATTTCCACTGTAAAATTATCACCGTTGTATATACTCAAGTATTCAGCTATACTAATTCTCTCAAAAGTCGTGTTTCTGTTAATATTGTTTGCTGGAAGGCCTTCCTCGTATGCTCTGTACTCTGTATGGTGTCCGACAGTTTTCACGAGATCTCATAGTAGGTTATGGCATAAGAGTTCACATTCGCCCCTTGCTTTATTGGTTATCATTATGAAAAATATATCTTGCTTGTAGAACTTTCTTTCACTACTGTTTAAGTGACTTGTGCCTTTTGTATCCAGGAAAATGATCCTACCCTAATGGGAAGAGTGAAAAAAAGTGATGCACGTGAAATGCAGAGCTTTTACCAGCACTACTACAAAAAATATATCCAAGCACTGCAAAATGCAGCTGATAAAGCTGACCGGTGAGTTTTTATATAGTGTCATATTATAGGTCATCACGAAGCTAAATTTTGTTAACAAAGGTTATTGTACTTATTACTCATTGTAATCAATTCCTGGAAATATTAGTGCACAGCTGACAAAAGCATACCAAACAGCTAATGTTCTGTTTGAGGTGTTGAAAGCAGTTAATCAGACTCAATCAGTGGAGGTTGACCGTGAGGTATAGTTGAATGATGTTTTGATCTTACATGCAATATTTCCTCTGTGCTGTATTCCTGGGCCTGCCTTTCAAATTTTAATAGCCATAAGCAGAAGAAACACTATATTATTGCATTACTTTTTCTACACTGGTATTTATGTTAAATTATTTCCATTGGGCAGGTGTTGGAAACTCATGATAAAGTTGCAGAGAAAACTGAAATCTATGTCCCTTATAACATATTACCTCTTGATCCTGACAGTGCAAATCAGGCAATTATGAAATATCCAGAGGTTTGAATTGGAATTAGATTCTCTCAATTGTCTTCCTTTTTTTTTTTTTTTTTTTGTTGGTTGGTTTTGTTATCTTTTTGTTCTTATATTGTTGAATGTAATGGTTTAATTTGTAGATTCAAGCTGCCGTACATGCACTCCGGAATACTCGGGGTCTTCCTTGGCCAAAAGATTACAAGAAAAAGAAAGATGAAGATGTTCTTGACTGGCTTCAGGCTATGTTTGGTTTCCAGGTAAAGATGACTTACCACTGTCTATTGTCCGACACTAAATTCATTACTTCTATTTCCTGTTTCATATGACAAGATTTAGATTCTGCACTATTATAGATCAACCTAACTGTGTCTCCGAAATCATAACTCTTGCTTTTGATATAACTTCAGAAAGATAATGTGGCAAATCAAAGGGAGCACTTAATTTTGCTGCTTGCAAACGTGCACATACGACAGTTTCCGAAACCTGATCAACAACCTAAGGTGTGTTTTCTTTTGTCTGCTTGCATTCTTTTCTGTTTTCTGATATTTGCATGTATGTATTACAGTTCATATTTGTAATACTGAAAAGAGACCAAGGTTAAAAAGTTTATCCCACTTTCCTCTTGCTGGGATCAAAGTTTGATTTCCAAGTATTGCTTGAACATGTAGAAATCTCTGATGCTCTGCTTTTCATAGGCGTATATGACAGTTTTATTTATTTATTTAAATGATACAGGCTAATGAAAATTGGTGAGCTCACTGTTTTTCTAATTTTTTTTTCATCTTTTAGAGTTGTTGAACACTAGCCTATAGGGTAGAAAGACTTAATTTGTAGTCCCGTAATGCCCTAAACCTCAATATATAATGATCACTGTAGTAGTGTATTGTTTCCTAAAATAGATATCATGAGGCCCAAAGAAAGTATTTCTCAACTGATTAGATTCAACTTGCTAAAAAAATGAACAAGATTAATGTGCCAAAGGACATGCCAAATTGCACATACTCCCTCCATCCCAGTTTCAATTACCGGCGGGCCCGAACACAAGTTTTTTAAAAAGTGAGTGAATTAGGATAGATAGAAATAACGTAGGAAAGATATTAAATAAAGTAGGATATATATTGAATAAAGCAGGATATATAGTGAATAAAGCAGGAGAGATTTTCCATTAATGGCATAGGTAATTGAAATTGGAACATCACAAAATGGAAAGTGCGAAGATGAATTTGGGACTGAGGGAGTATATCTTATGCCCTTTCTTGCTCCGAATAGAATATGCACTTTGTGTAGCTTAATGTTTCTTGCTGTTGCCTGATTCTTTTTATCATGTCTCTTGGGATTTTATGGATTAAGTTTCATTTCTTACACAAACATTAGTTAGTTTTTTGTACATTTCTTCAAACTTCTTGTTCTTTGGGTGTTGGTATTTGTTTGATTCAGGATTGTTCTGCACAGATGAAATAACCACCTTTCCACTAATGTGCTTGTTTCAGTTGGATGAACGTGCACTGGATGAAGTGATGAAGAAGCTTTTTAAAAACTATAAGAAGTGGTGCAAGTATTTGGATCGTAAAAGTAGCCTATGGTAATAACTTGCTTAAAGAAAGCCTCTTACACAGATGCACCATTACTTTTCTTGATCTTGTTAGACATAAATGCTCACTTGGCTTTGTTGAATAGTACTCCCTCTGCCCCGGAGAACTTCATTTATCATAGTTGACATGTAATTTTAGGTGAAAAAATTATAATAAATGATAAACTATGAAAACTGGAAAAAGTTCACCTTTAGTGGCAAAATGTGTAATGCAAGTGGTTATGTGGGACAACTAAAAATGGCAAATGTATGTCAGCGGGACAGGGAGTATTTCAGGATCTGAAAATGGACTCATGAATCATGATAGTATCGTAAAAAATTCATTCTACTTAGGTCCAACTTAGCCGAGTTGAGTGATTTTAAGCTGAACAAACACTCTTATTTCCAGAAACTTATAACATGACAAGCTTGGCTAGGTAATTGATTCCATTCCAAGAATTTTTTTTAACGCCTTTTGTAATTTAAGCTGGATGCACTTCTCTCTCCAAAAATGCTGTGTGACTGTCTCACTTATCTCGATGTTATCCATTTCATATCAGTAATTGTAGAGTCTATCTTATTTGTATTATTAAATTGATGGATGTTAAATAAATGCTTTATACAGCTTATTGGGTATTTATTATGAATGTTAAGTATTGAAAAGTGAATGGTACTAGTATAAACGCTTCATGAGCCCACACCAGGTGCAGTATAAGAAAACAAAATGTAATGCTTAGTTGACCAAGTTATTCCCTTTTATTGCATGAACTTAAAATGAGGGCATTTGCATTTTATACACTGTTAGATTTAAATGTTAAGACAAAATATTCATTAAAAATTGACATTTTGAATTCCAGGAACGTTCCTGCAACAAGAAGACATTGCTAATAAATTTCAAACTTTTGCTTGAGTTGCATGTTTTTGACCTCTAAAATATGTTTGGTATTTGCATTAGATTTTTCTGGAATTGAAACATGGGGTCAAAAACATCTTTCTTAAGTTCATTACAAGTTCATTGAAACATGAGCATTACTTATAATCGCATGTTGTGATCCTTGTTGGTTCTATCATTGCAGGTTGCCCACTATACAACAGGAAGTGCAACAACGGAAGTTGTTGTATATGGGCCTCTATCTTCTTATATGGGGAGAATCTGCCAATTTAAGATTCATGCCAGAATGCCTCTGCTACATCTATCATCATGTATGCTTTTTCCTTGATAAGTTATTGAGAATTAGTTGAATGTCCCTTATGTTTGACTTTACCACTAAGGCTCATGAAATTAGATTCTCCCTAGTACTTTTTCATTTTTGTTAAAATTACCTATAACAAAAGATAAAGTGAAGTTAGTGAAGAGTCGGGCTGATGTTTTGATGAGTTCATTAGGGGTAGGAATGGAATTAAGAGGGAGAAGTGAGCTAGATTCAATACATCATTTATTTTGCAAAGACTAAGAAAGGGTAAAATATCACTTCGTTTAAAAATGGAGCCATTATAGTTCTTTTCCTTCACTGGCTTTTCATAGAAACAAACTAGCTATATTTCTTGGCTATGTGTAATCAATTTCCATTCTTCTCTGTCAGATGGCTTTTGAACTTTATGGGATGCTTGCTGGAAATGTTAGCCCAATGACGGGTGAAAACGTGAAACCAGCTTATGGAGGGGAGGAAGAGGCTTTCCTTAAGAAAGTTGTGACTCCAATTTATGATGTGATTGTTCGGGTATGTAGTCTGCATGAGCTTAGATTATTCACTTCCCATAAGGCTCCATTAGTTTTAACTAGTTCGATTTTATCTGAATCCCCAGGAAGCTTCAAGGAGCAAAGAGAGAAAATCGAAACACTCCCAGTGGAGAAATTATGATGATTTAAATGAATACTTTTGGTAATTTATCATGTACTACTTCTGTGGAAATACATACTATATTTCTCGTGTATTATTACCAACTTTGATGAAAAAACATACAGGTCTGTAGATTGCTTCCGTTTAGGTTGGCCCATGCGAGCTGATGCTGATTTCTTCTGTAAGCCCGTGGATTTTCCCCACAATGAAACAAATGCGGTAAAGAACTTTAAAATGTTGAATGTGTAAAATACAAGTTTTCTTTTTCTTCTTTCTAGTAAAGCTGATGCATCTATTCCTTTTGAAATGCAGGACAATAGACCTACAAGAGACAGATGGGTGGGGAAAGTTAATTTTGTTGAGATCCGTTCCTATTGGCATATCTTTAGAAGCTTTGACAGAATGTGGAGCTTCTTCATATTGTGCTTACAGGTGTGCTCTGTTTGCTTACTTTCATGTTTCTGTGACATATTTCTTTCATACATCTACCCTTTTTAGCTTTGTCTGAAACTCTTTTGATATATCAAGGCCATGATCATTATTGCTTGGAATGGATCTGGAGAGCTAACTTCGGTATTTGAGTCCGACGGCTTCAAAAAAGTTCTAAGTGTTTTTATAACTGCTGCAATACTGAAACTTGGACAAGGTGTGTTGGGCTTCCGTTTTAATTGCTTCCCTCTTTTACGCTAAATATTGGTATTATATTCCTAGTTAAATTTATAATTTTTGGTGCTGTGGTTTACGTCTTGGAGTGGTATTTCATGTGTAAATGTGATGTTGAATTCATTGACAACCTGTTCATTGTAAATAGGCCGGGTGCTATGGCATTCCGTTTTTTATAAAAAGAAACTATAGGTGTTTCGGGGACGTCTCTATACCTGTCTCGAAGTTTGTTTAGCAAAGACGCAGTCTTGAGCCCTCTGACTGATAGGCCTAGTCTAGACCCCTGTTGGTCTGTTTTACTGTAATACACTTCCCGTGCATCTTTTTTTGCTTCTATTAATAAAATGCCATACTATCTTTAATTTTTTTTACTTAATTAGATGTTCTTTTTGCTTCTAATGAGAGAAACTAACTAATTGCAATGCTCAGGATATTGTTCTCTGTGTCAACTATGTATGCACAAGAATGCTTCAGTAACTATTTAATTGATGTTTCCCGATATGTTCTTTTTGTTTGATACAATTTTCAATTGCATTAATCATTGCAGCCGTCCTTGATGTAATTATTAATTGGAAAGCTAGAAGGAGCATGTCAACCCATGTCAAGTTACGTTACATCCTTAAGGTTGCATCTGCTGCTGCATGGGTGATTGTCCTTCCTGTTACATATGCTTATTCATGGGAAAATCCTCCTGGATTTGCTCAAACTATCAAAGGTTGGTTTGGCAGTAATGCAAGTGCCCCTTCATTATTTTTACTGGCCGTTGCTCTCTACTTGTCCCCGAATTTGCTTGCTGCTGTGCTTTTTCTTTTTCCTTTCATTCGTCGGTTCCTTGAGAGTTCCAACAATAAACTTATCATGCTGATGATGTGGTGGTCACAGGTATGAATTCACTGGTTTTTCTTCTCTTTTTATACCCTTTATCAGTTATAGTTAAATAGTAATGTCTTGTGTAATTTTGATATTCTGCAGCCTCGTCTCTATGTTGGTAGGGGAATGCATGAGAGCCCATTTTCACTCTTCAAGTGAGTATGGAGAGTGAAGTATTTGTTTCTTCAATATCACAATCTCGAGTTGCTGCGTTAATTATTCTTTGCATTCTCAGGTATACAATATTCTGGGTGCTTCTTATTGTCACAAAGTTGGCTTTCAGTTTTTACGTTGAGGTAATTATCTTGCTAATTATGTTGCACTATTAAATAAATAGTATGTTATCGTGTGAGTTGCTTCTCAATGATGTGATTTCTGAACTTATGGTTCTTACAGTTCCACACATTGACATTATTCTGTTGGTAACTTCACCATTTCAAATTCTGGGTCCTGCAGATAAGGCCCCTGGTGTATCCAACAAAACAAATTATGTCTGTCCGTGTAATATTTTACTCGTGGCATGAGTTTTTCCCCCAAGGTAATTAACAATTTCCCCTTTGTAGATGCAGTTTTACAGTGACACATCACAAACACTCTGAAAGAGTAAACTCTTTGGCTAGAAAAGGTAGTGATTAATGTTTGTTTTCCGTGTAATTATATTTTCCTCAGCTAAGAACAACATCGGGGTCGTGGTTGCACTCTGGGCACCTGTTATTCTTGTAAGGATCATATCCTGTATTCAGTGTATTTCTTTCTGCCTGTGTGCCATAATAATTGTATACTTGCTTCTTTTACCTTTGTAACAACACCTTTTGCTTCCCTTTGTATTTTTGCTATCAGGTTTATTTCATGGACACCCAAATCTGGTATGCTATATTCTCCACACTATTTGGAGGTATATATGGTGCATTCCGTCGTCTTGGAGAGGTTGGTTGAGCTTCCCTTTCCTTTATCCATTAAGTGTTCGATTTGTCAATGTCAAGTGTCAACTGACCGTGGATGGATATTTAAATCCGTTTTTTTTTCTTTCCGTTCTTTTTCTAAATTAGTTGGGGTAGAAATGAATACCTTGCAATCATATCAATAGTACACTTTTTTAGAGGAGCATGTGTATGTAAATTATGCTTCGGTATCTAAAATGATATTTTTTACCAATCGTAATTATAATGTCACAAGTACCCCATGTTCGGTGTTAAATATCAATCAAATGATTTGTCCTTCAACTTTATCTTACAAAAGAAAATAAATGTAATGTGGCACACACAAAATATATGCTTATTGCTGGGACCTGTGATGTTGGCTAGCTTTTTTAAGATAAAGCATGCAAGAAGTTCAACACGTTAATGTCAAGAATGAGTGGTAGGTTGACCGCTGCTTCAAAGGTCTTGTGATATTGATCATCATTTATTTATTTACTGCTTTATGGGTTTATTGTATACTTAGAATTATGAATTTATGTGATTAACGAATCTTTATGTATTAACTGTTTTCACCTTTGTACAGATTCGAACGCTGGGAATGCTTAGATCACGTTTCCAATCACTACCTGGTGCTTTTAATGCCTGTTTAATCCCAGAAGAGAAAAGCGAAACGATAAAAAAGAAAGGACTGAAAGCCACTTTTACCCGCAAGTTCGATGTGGTAATATATTATTTGCTGTTGTCCTGTTCAGTATGATGTTTTCTTCTTTTTCATGTGGTTGAATTAGCAAATTGTTTTTCATGAAGACTTGATCAGATATTTGTGTTTGACATATATGTAGATCCCATCAAATAAGGAAAAAGAAGCAGCAAGATTTGCTCAGCTGTGGAACAAAATAATTACAAGCTTCAGAGAAGAAGATCTTATAAGTGACAAGTGAGAGACTGGAGTGTGAATTTACTTAGGTGGAAAAGGAAACAAGGGTATCATTTCATAATTTAATTGGCTTTGACACTATCACTTTTCAGGGAAATGGACCTGTTGCTTGTTCCGTACTGGGCTGATCGTGATCTGGGACTGACACAGTGGCCTCCATTTTTGCTTGCTAGCAAGGTTCTCTTTTGACCCTTATTTTACTTAGATACTATTCTGGGCAATGCCCACTTTGTGTCTCTTCTGAGTCTTAAACATACAAGTGATCATCCAATTTTAACTTCACTTGTTTTTGCATTGCTTGGTTTGTTTAACGAACCAGATCCCCATAGCAGTTGATATGGCTAAAGATAGCGGTGGCAAGGACACTGAACTTAAGAAACGGATTAAATCTGATGATTACATGTATTCTGCTGTTCGAGAGTGTTATGCTTCGTTCCGTAACCTTGTAAAATTTTTAGTGCATGGCAAGCAAGAGAAAGTGTAAGCACCTAATTTTATATCCTTATATGCTCGAGTTGCTGAGATTTCCTTCACTTTCTTTGACCTTCATGTTTGTCTACAGGGTTATTGAATACATCTTTACAGAAGTGGACAAGCATATAGATGAGGATAATCTCTTGTCTGAATACAAACTGAGTGCTCTTCCAAGTCTTTACGATCTCTTTATCAAGCTTGTCAAGTACTTGGTGGGTACTCTTCTGTTGGCGATTACTGTTAATTGTTAAATGACCTCTTTTGAAATATTATCATATCTGATTATGACTTCCCTGTTATATAGCTGGATAATAAGCAGGAGGATCGGGATCAAGTTGTTATTCTTTTCCAGGATATGCTGGAAGTTGTGACCCGAGATATAATGATGGAAGATCATGTATCGAAGTAATGTGTTATTCATAGTGCAAATTCTGCTCCATCTTTGTAGAAATGAAACAATGCTTCTTAATTTAATATTTTTTTTAAATAGCTTGTTAGATTCAATTCATGGTGTATCGGGTGATGGAGTCGTCCCGCTTGAACATCAGCTATTTGCATCAGCTGGAGCTATCAAATTTCCAATTCCTGAATCAGAAGCATGGAAAGAGAAGGTCTGTAGAGTGTAGACAACTACAGCTTGCAGTTAACAATTAGCATCTGTACTTATTTGTTATTTTGAACAGATGAAGAGGCTGTATCTATTGCTGACGGTAAAGGAATCCGCCATGGATGTGCCTTCAAACATAGAAGCCAGAAGACGTATTTCCTTCTTCTCCAATTCCTTGTTCATGGACATGCCCACAGCTCCTAAAGTTCGGAATATGCTAGCATTCTCGTGAGTTTTTTGTCAGTGCTTTTCATACATTCTTGCTCATGGATGTGTCTGAAAGAAAAATTTTAAACTCAAGATTAACTACCAAGAGTAATTCTAAACAATACTTAATTATTATTACCGGATATCAACTTGGTTTTAGGAGGAATATCTTTTTTTTTCTGTGATGATCAGCCTGTTAACTAACACATTATATAGATAATGTGTTAGTTAATCCAAATGTTATTACCGGATATCACCTTGGTCAAAGCCATGCAAGGTGACAGATCTCCTAAGGGCTTGGAGAAGGAATCTGAAAGATATAGATAAAAATATCTTGTGGAACCTCATACCAGGCTGTGTTATTTGGTGCATTTGGATTGAGAGAAACACCAGATGTTTCTAACTCGGATAGGAATTTGCTCAACAACTTTCTGGGGTTGTTATTTTAAAGTTTTAATGGAGTTGCAATTAACTCTTTGCCTGATTTTAGTAGCTTAGTGTCCTTTTTATCTGAGTTGTAATACACTTCCGTGTATTTTTTACTGTAATAAACTTTTCTATTACCTTTCAAAAAAAATAGAACATTATATGCATATGATCAATTTAACTAAATTTGTGTGCCTCCCCATTGATCATTAGTATGACCCGTGCTATTTTTTTCAGTGTATTAACCCCTTATTATACGGAAGAGGTTCTCTTTTCATTGCCTGAGCTGGAAGTGCCTAACGAAGATGGAGTATCCATTCTCTTTTACCTGCAGAAAATTTTCCCCGGTTTGTGCTACAGATGTTTTGCTTGTAATATATATCATATTCATGTATCTGCATAGCTCAAATCTGAAATCATGCAGATGAATGGACCAATTTTCTGGAGCGTTTAAAATGTCAGGGTGAAGAAGAACTAAGGGGATCTGATGAATTGGAGGAACAACTACGACTTTGGGCATCGTACAGGGGTCAAACCTTGACGAAAACTGGTATAAATTAAGAGACTTGTCGCGTCCTGCTCTTTTCAATTTGATGTGCTTTCCAACCTTTTCTCTGAAACCTTTTCATTTGCTTTATCTTATTAAAAACTGAAATATTATTTCATTATTAGATATTTCCCTTTTGTGCGTGAAGCTAAAGTGCAATATAAGTGGTGGTAGGTTGATAGCTGAGAATATAACCTCCTGCATGATCCATAATAGCTCACTCTGCTAATCGAGTGTTGTAAGCTGATTTAATTCATTTAAAATGAGTTAATTTAGTGTTGAAAGCTGGTTTATTTCATTTGAAAGTTGGTTCAAGTTTCAGGTAAATGTAGTCAGTGAATTTATTAAGGCCACACAATCTGTTATCCTTATCATAAATTATATTCCCATGTTTGAAATTGCTCTGTATATTATGTCTTTTGTTTGAAAATTTGTATTTGAATTTGCTGTAAATTAGTGAATGTTCTTGTTTTTGTTTGCTTTTATTTTCGAACTTTAAGACTAATATTCAAAATTGTGACAGTTCGAGGAATGATGTACTACCGCAAAGCTCTGGAACTTCAAGCTTTCCTAGATATGGCAAAGGATGATGGTACTCTATCCCCTTCCCTGTAGTTTTCCTGAATGACTTTATGCACATCCAATTATATTGACCAGAATTGTATTCAACAGATTTAATGGAAGGCTACAAAGCCATTGAGTTAAACGAGGATCAGATGAAGGGAGAACGATCGTTATGGACACAATGTCAAGCGGTGGCTGATATGAAATTTACATATGTTGTATCCTGTCAGCTGTATGGTATACAGAAACGGTCAGGGGATCAGCGTGCGCAAGATATCTTGAGACTTATGGCAACGTGAGTCATATAAGTACTAAACTCCTGGTTCATTAACTCTCCTCTCTTGTGATTCTTTTTTGTTAATTCTTTTCTTTTCTTATTTAAAAATAGGTATCCATCTCTCCGAGTTGCATATATTGATGAAGTTGAAGAACCAAGTAAAGACAAGTCTAAGAAGGTCAATGATAAGGTTTATTATTCCACTCTAGTGAAGGCTGCTTTGCCGAAGACAAATTCGTCAGAACCAGGACAGAATCTTGACCAGGTAAAAGTGCCATCGTATGGAAAACAGTGCTTAGAGTTGAAAATAGTGGGTTGATCAATGTCTCAGAGCTGTCGGATTATCATGTCAATCTTACTTCGAACACATTATAAAATTAGTGGGATGGGACAATTTTTTTTACTTTCATCACATATTTTGTACCTAATAAAATTAAGAGGGATGCTGGATTATCAAGTCAGTGAGTGGTGACTTCAACCAGGGTTCAGGTCCCTTCCATTTCATCTTGCCTTCTGCCTCTAAATTATTGTGCATAACCATTGTTGATAAATCTTTCACCAAGTGGTTTTCATTAATGTGTGTTCTTCATACATATAATTTATGAAGTTGATATTGCTTACATCAATCTGTAATGAATCACATTGAGTCTTTGTAATCATTCAGGTTATCTATCGTATAAAACTACCGGGCAATGCAATTTTGGGTGAAGGAAAGCCTGAAAATCAAAATCACGCTATTATCTTCACACGCGGGGAAGGGTTGCAGACAATTGACATGAATCAGGTTTACTACGTCTGCTGCTGATTTGCCCAATCTATTCTTTCAGTGTACTCATGTGAATATCCGTTTGTAGGACAATTACATGGAAGAGGCTTTCAAAATGAGAAATTTACTTCAGGAATTTCTTAAAAAGCATGATGTAAGACACCCATCCATTCTTGGTTTGAGAGAGCATATATTTACTGGAAGGTGGGTACTTGGTCATAGTTAGCATTACCTGCCTGAAATGTATACATGGACTCTTGCCTTAATTAACTCCAAGAATCTTGGTATATGGTGCAGTGTTTCTTCTCTTGCTTGGTTTATGTCAAATCAAGAGACAAGCTTTGTAACTATTGGTCAGAGATTACTGGCCAATCCGCTGAAGTAAGTTTTGTAACTTGGGTCAGTCAACTTGTTAGTCTAACTTTCTGATAGTTCATGATCTTAATACTGATGTAAATAATTATATGTAGCGCAACATTCTTGACAAGTCATATTTCAAAAATACTTTATGTCTGTACTAGTATTCTTTGTTTGTGGTTCCGCAATATATCAAGTGTTAACATAATTTAGTGTAACATGCTTCACCTGTCAAATCCAATTTTCATCTCCTCTGATTCTGAATGCCTGTAGTTCAGTATGATTGTGAGTCCTTGTCTTTGGAAGTTAGAACTATTACTTCGGCCTTTTAATGTTGAAAATGCTGTACAGGGTTCGGTTTCACTACGGTCATCCTGATGTTTTTGATAGACTGTTTCACCTTACTAGAGGTGGGGTGAGTAAAGCTTCCAAAATTATCAACTTGAGTGAGGATATTTTTGCTGGTAAGCTTATATTATTGTAGTCTTCAAACACCTGAAGTTTTCCTGCAATGATGGACATATAATAGTTGCTTGAGCAATCCGTAAATTGAGTGCAGGTTTTAATTCGACACTACGTGAGGGAAACGTAACCCATCACGAGTACATTCAAGTGGGTAAAGGGAGGGATGTGGGTCTTAACCAGATATCGTTATTTGAAGCCAAAATTGCCAACGGTAATGGTGAGCAGACTTTAAGTCGGGATTTATACAGGTTGGGGCATCGTTTCGACTTCTTCCGGATGCTCTCATGCTATTTTACGACAATTGGTTTCTATTTCAGTACATTGGTAGGTGACTAATATGAACCCTGTAACTGAGTTAATTGAATTTTATATGGCACCTTTAAACATCTTTGTTTTTCTTCTGACAGATTACTGTGCTCACAGTGTACGTATTTCTTTATGGTCGCTTATATCTAGTTCTTAGTGGTCTTGAAAGGGGACTCAGCACTCAGCCAGGAATCATAGACAAGAGGCCTATTGAGATTGCTCTTGCCTCTCAATCATTTGTGCAGATTGGATTTCTGATGGCACTGCCCATGATGATGGAAATCGGACTGGAAAAGGGTTTTAGAACGGCACTGAGTGAATTCATACTCATGCAATTACAGCTAGCACCAGTATTCTTCACCTTTTCGCTTGGAACTAAGACTCATTATTATGGAAGGACATTACTTCATGGAGGTGCAAAGTATAGAGCGACTGGTCGAGGCTTTGTGGTGTTCCATGCCAAATTTGCTGAAAATTACCGGCTCTACTCTCGTAGCCACTTTGTTAAGGGGCTTGAGCTGATGATATTACTTCTTGTTTATCAAATATTTGGTCAGGATTACAGAGGGACTGTTGCATATATCTTAATCACTGTATCTATGTGGTTCATGGTGGGCACCTGGCTTTTTGCTCCCTTCCTCTTCAATCCTTCTGGATTTGAGTGGCAAAAGATAGTTGATGATTGGACGGACTGGAACAAGTGGATCAGTAACAGAGGAGGTATTGGTGTTCCCCCGGAGAAAAGTTGGGAATCATGGTGGGAGGAGGAGCAAGACCATCTTCGCCACTCCGGGATACGTGGCATTGTTTCTGAGATTGTACTGGCCCTGCGTTTTTTTATTTATCAATATGGACTCATCTATCACTTGAAAATCACGGAACACAACCAAAGCATTTTGGTATGTGGCTAGCAATGATTTCCTTGAACAGTTGCCTGTTGTGTTGATGGTGTAGACATGTATATTTTTTTGTTTCTAACAATCTCTTGCATTGATCTCAGGTATATGGTATGTCATGGCTGGTTATATTTCTAATACTTTTTGTCATGAAGGTGAGCATAATTCTTTATAAGTTGCTTTCTTTGATCTTCATTGACATTTCTTGGATGACCAGTATGGTGTGCTAATGATGTCTTTGCATTTTAACAGATCACATGCACTCTGTTACCACTTCCATTGCATTCATGACTAGCCTTTGCATCTCTTCACACAAACATGTTTCTTCTGATATATTAAAATGATAAATTTGTCAATTTGTTTCCCCAGACAATCTCTGTTGGCCGGAGGAAATTCAGTGCCAACTTTCAGCTTGTGTTCCGATTAATCAAGGGTTTGATATTCGTCACATTCATTGCAATCCTTGTTATTTTGATCGTAATTGCCCATATGACACCCAAAGATCTCTTCGTCTGTGTACTTGGGTTCTTGCCTACTGGTTGGGGACTGCTTCTGGTTAGTTTTCATACCCTGTTGCACTATTTCTGTTACTATGAAACAAAATGTTCATGGAAAATTCCCTGTTGGTGCTTTTATATGAACTAATGCAAGTACTTAAATATAATTGTGACAGATTGCACAGGCATGTAAGCCAGTTGTCCACAGAGCAGGATTGTGGGGTTCAGTCCGGATCCTCGCACGAGGTTATGAAATTTTGATGGGTTTGCTGTTGTTCACACCCGTGGCATTTCTTGCATGGTTCCCATTTGTTTCGGAGTTCCAAACTCGGATGTTGTTCAACCAAGCTTTCAGCAGAGGTCTCCAGATTTCTCGTATTCTGGGTGGACATAGGAAAGACAAATCCTCCAGGAACAAGGAGTAGTAGGTTGATGGAAGAGGAACGATTGATTAGCTTTTCTAATCGTACTTTAACATTACTGCAGCCAACAATGCTGAAATGGTTTCATCTCACATTATGTATTAGCTGTTGTATCAGTGTAACCAGGGATCAGCATTTTTGGGCTGTTCATTTAGTTAATTTATAATTAATCTTTTGTCTTAACATTTCTCCCCCAACTTATTTTACATACTACTTGTTAGAGGACTTGGAGGGTTGCTACTTGCTAGCAATTCAAATTTTTTTTTTAGTCTTCGAACTTTAAAAAAAGCCACCTCGAATTTATTATTTTCAACTTAAAATTAATTCAGTTAAATTTAATTTAGTTCAGTTCGGTATAGTTATAAATTATACCTTACTTCAATTTCATTCAATTCAATTCAGTTCAGTTTAGTAAATTTTAGTTGAAGATAGTAGAACCTAACTTGATAAAATGAGGAGAGTAAGAATAATGAGAAGCTTGGTTTGAGAAAAGATGACTAAGACTATGTTCTCTTCAATTTAAAGTCAAGTTAGTTCAGCTCAACTTATTATACCTTATTTTAATTTATTTCAGTTAAATTTCATTTGAAGAGAGTATAATCTAATTTGAGAATTATGAGAATCTGAATGTTGCAAAGTTTGGCTCGGAAGATTCATTGTCAGCTTAAATAGTGTGACGCGGTTGAGTAGAAGATTAGAGTATATATTTTATTATTTTCTCATCTCTTGGGAAAATAGGTATATAATTTATAAAGCTTAATTGTACATTTGGAGGTATAAGATTTATATACCATTTTTGTATATCTTGTTGATCACCCATGTGGTTGCTCTGTTTCGGAGATTTATTATATTATTGAAAGTGAAATTACCTTACATTCAATAAATAATTAATAAATTTAAATTTTCACTAAAATTACACCTTTTATCATTAAAAATATATACTTTTTCACATTTTTTTAATATCCTATCATTACTTTAGGTTACTTTAATTTTTCAAATAAAATTTCGTACGAAGTGCATTATTTATTCTTTGTGATTCGCTAACTTAATTTATGCAATTTATTTATAGATAATAGATGCAAGTTTTTACATGTTCAGTGATTCTGTTTATTGTTGTTTTCCTAGTTATGAGTAGATAAATTTATCGTAGAGAAGGACATCATAGATATAACCAGTCATGTGACACGTGGCCATCACACCGCGGTTCGAACATCAAATTGAGTATGCATTTTGATAGTCGTTCTGAATCCAAACACCAATAAATATTATTCAAACCCAATCTTCTTGTAACATAACGATACATCAAACAAAGATCCAAAAGTTAACCAATAATTGTAACTATCCTCAGAACTAAAGCGCGACACGTTATGAATCTTGACCAGAACTATTTTTTTAGTGTATGTTGCATTCTGGTCAAAGTAGTCCTTCATAAGTAACTTTGTCTCTTCTCACGCTTCCGGTTGATGTATCTACGCATATACTTCTCTAGTGGATAGACGTTGTTGAGTATTTCATGAGTCGTGGCAAAGGCTATTTTCATGAAATCAGTAGGAGTAAGTATAGTAAAAGGAAAGATTTTCCTAATTTATATGAAAATTCGGTTTCATTATAAATTAAGAACCGGTCATAAGCAGTTTAAACCGATCAATAACTTTTATATAAATACCCTCAATAAACCAATCATCTCATAAAAAAATCATAACACCAATCCATCTTTCTCTCTCTAGAAAACCCTATAGAGAGAAACATTCATACCCCTCTCTCATCGATTTTCGCAGATTTTTACGTGATATTTTGTCGGATTTCTTCAAATTCATCAATAATAAGGTGAATTGGTTCAATAGCTTTGTGGTTTTTGTTGTTTTTCATATGCTATATCGATTCATATTACATTTTTCGGTTAAAATCTCAATTGGAAGTGAAAATTTAACCTTTTATTTTTCAATTTTTGTCGATTTTACATCTGGTTTTTTCCATATCTGAAATTCACACATTGATAAATTGATTTATTCGTGCATATGTTATATGGTGTTTTGTTATGGTTTTAAGAGGCATTGTTATGACTTTAACAACTTGTGTTATAGTTTTAAACATCTTCGTAACATTGATTCATTTCCTTTTTTTGTTATATTCGACTGGAGGTACAAAATTGCCTTTTATTCGTAGTTTTTTGTTGATCTCTATATGATCTGATGTTTCAAGATCTGAAATACATGCAGTAAAAAATGATTCATTTTGCAAATCATGTTATTTGGTAGATTATTATGGTTTTAATAATTAAAAGCTAACATTATGGTTTCAAGCATCATTGTTATACCGTTAGTACGTGTTGAATATTTTTGCCTATTATTATTATAGCGAATATGTTATAGTTTAAGATCTATCATTATAATTTTAAGCGGCAACACTAGTGTTTTTAGCTTATGACGTAATATTTATGATTTGATTTTTTCCAAAGTCTTTGTTATAGTTTTAAGTGGCACTGTTTTGAATTTAAGCATCAATGTCATTATTTTTAGCTTATATTGCATGTTTCTGATTTGTTATAGTTTCAGAGCACTATTATAATATTAAAATGCATTGTTACGATTTTATTTCAATATCACTGTTTTTAGCTTGTGTTAAATATTATTGTTTGTTATTATGTTTGGTGCATATGTTATTGCTTTAACGAGAATTATTATAGTTTTAACCCAATCAGTGAATGTTTTAAGCATGCTTGAATGATGACATTCAGTTGGTTGATAGGTCTTTCAAATATGTCATTTTAGTATTGAAGCAACAAAAATAATCAACGAAAGACAAGAAGTCGAAGTGCACCAACAAGTTTGACGAATGAAAAAAAAACCTATTTTAACAAATGAGTTGTAATGATATAAATAACACCGAATGAACATTTAGTTGTAATTTTTTTTCCATGAGAATAGATGTTTTAGAATCTTTGGATCACTAAATGTTCAAGTAACTTATTTTAGGTTGTTTATTAATGTTTTAATGGCTTTCCTGAAATATTTTTTAACTTGTTTAATAGTGGTTGAATGTTATTATATTGTCAGTTAAACTATAATAAGTTATCATAAAAATATCATAGGTCCATAAAACTATCACACCACATGTTAAAAAATTAAGCAAAAGAGGTTAAAATTATAATTTAAACAAAACAATACCGACTCATTCAAATCATCATATCACATTTTAAAACATCAACACAATACGTTAAAACTATAACTGAAACTTTTCATGCTAACAACTTAAAATCATAACATAATATATCAATAACAAAATAAAAAATATGTGACTCGGTGATTTTTTTATTAGCCCGACCGATCAGACCACTAAAACTCAAAAGCCGTTAAAAACCCATAACTTTTTTATTTTTTAGGAAAATTTTACATTCTCTAAAACTTTGGCAACCAGTATACATGTTTGGACTAGTAAAACTTGTATTCAAAAGGCTTTCTATATGTTTTTTATATTTAGATTCATAATTTGTATCTTCATTGAGCATTATAATAGACATTATGGTTGGAAAAATGGAAATTGAATGGAACTTTGTAAAGTGCTTTCAGTTTAAAAGAGATAAATAACCAATATGTTAGGGAGTTCAAGTCACCCCTTAGCCGTTTAAAAAAAAGAGAGAGAAAGAAGGCCGGAATGTATGCTTTGAGTGGTGCATATTTGTAGAGTTCGAAAAAATATTATCACCGATATAATTTTTAAAACACAAGATTTAAGAATATAAGAAAATACTTCAAATGTGTTCGGGACAACAAGGCCCGAACACATGTGGCCAACAAATTGTCTGAGTGCATTACCGTGTCTGAGATAGGTACTTGGGGCCAACCCAAAACGATGTCCAATGACCAACAACAACAAACGAACTGCAACTTCTGCAATAGTTGTGCGACGCACCCATTGCAGGTGACCATATCCCTTATAAAAGAATAGGAGGGAGTATGAAGCAAAATTATAATATACTCCTTATGATATAAATGTAGTGTTATTTCATGTATTCAATAAAATGACAAGTTTTACTAGATGTGAATTATTGTACATTTATTTATAACACTATGCTTAAATGAAAATGAGCTTACGATCGTTGGTACACTGAAAATATTGCAACTTAAAATTTTTTATCAAGAAAATCAATGTGATAAAAAATTAATCAAAGTAAAAAGAGTGCATTGCATATCCAACTCCCATCGATTGATGTTGTATTATACTTCTTTTCGTCTACAATTAATTACAATATTCCATATCAACTTCTCAAAGATGATGTATGATGTAGTTAATTTTGTTGAGGCAAGTATTCAAATAAGTTGTATTCCAATGTAATTTTTTTCTCATAATAATGGCAAATAAGAACTTGTGTAATATATGTCTTTCTTTATGTGGAAAAACCTCTTAAAATACTTCATCATATAGTTTCAAAATGTTATAACATCACTGCATTATATAGCTAGAATTTGTTTAATGGGATAGAAACCTAAAACACAATTTTTTTTTTTGTCAATTTTCATGAAATGCGCAAAATTAGGTAGTCATTAGTTTATGTATGTATATTAATCATAATTGTAACTCTTCATAGTTTAACTGATTTTGGTACTTCTGGACCTCGTGAATCTCAAGAACAACATGAATAATCTTTGTCATGTTTTATCATTTATTTTATTTAGTGAGGAGAGAACTAATATGACTTAAATGTCACCGTCAATGATAAAAAAAGAATTGCAAATATGGAAGGTGAATGCCATATCATACCATATCCGCTCCAAAAAAATAGCCTACTTTTATCAAGTGATTAGCACAAGTATTCACTGATCTTTAGTACTACCTCTTGTATTTTAAAAGTTTTATAAGTTTCTCTTTTTCCTTCAAATTTTGACCGTAAATTATACGCATCAAGTATAAAATAAAGTGTCAACTTCAAATACGTGGAAACTCGAAAATACCAGCCAAGACTTTCCACGCGCCCATCTATTTCAAAGTTCAAACCAACACCTGGAAGCAAGCATACGCGTTCTATAACGACGACTTACGTGAAATCTTCATCCCGCTCGTAAAAATCTACAACCTTTCTAACTGGTCTGGATCGAAAGAAATTTCTCAGTCGAAGAATTTAGCTAGAGCAACGGCCTACATTCCTGCTGCCCATACACTTCCCTTCATTTCCCTTTTCTACAGAGAAGAGACGAAAAAGTAACGATCTGCCTTTTCAAACCTCATCCTCCAATTTCTAGGGTTTATCCATTTTCCTCACCTTCTGTATTCTTCGCGTATCTCTATCTCGGTGAGCTTGCGTCGAGCACTTCTCTGCGGTAACTTTTCATTCATTTTGTGCTTTTCCTTTTTAATTTATTGGTTGTTTGTTGTGCTTATTGACTATGCGAGATGAATTCGTTTCGATAATCGATATTGTTGTCATTTTAACTTTCTATTATATCAAGCTGGATTAGTGCCATTTTGTTAATTTCTAGCTGTGGTTTTGAGAACTGAGTTAAAATTGTACCGGATCATGATTTAATTTCCTGGATGAATGCTGGGATGGATACTGGAGAATTAGTTATTTATGCTAAGTTTTGTTGCTGTTGGCATTTAGGAGTTATCCTAGTTACATGAATGGATAATATGTTTTTCTTTATTTTTTTGATGATTTTCCGCTTTATGATTTGGGTCCATCAACACGTTGTTCACCTGTTTGAATGCTGGGATGTATAGTGGATTTAGTTGCTATTGGCGACAGAGAAGGTTTAATGATACTGTATTAGGACTTGCTGCATCTGGTTGCCATATTTATACTTAGTTTTTTTTTGAAACGGCTAGAGGGGACTCGAATCTCCGACCTATTGGTTGGAGGTGAAGCGTCTTACCAACTGAGCTGCGCTTCGTTGTCATTTATACTTAGTTTTGTTGCTGTTGGCATATCAGAGTTATCCTAGTTACATGATTGAATGATTTGTTTTCTTTCTTTTGGTGATGATTTTCCGCTTTATAGGAGATGTCTCGAGTGGAGGATCTGTGGGAGCGGCTGGTGCGTGCAGCACTACGTGGTCGAAGAGCAGGTGGGGATTTGTTCAGACAGCCTGCGACGGGGCTTGTTACGAATGTACCATCCTCGCTTGCGAATAAAGACATAGATGACATTCTGAGGGCTGCAGATGAAATTCAAGATGAGGATCCTAATGTTTCCAGGATTCGTATGTGCTCTCTTCTCTGCCCTTTTTATGCATTTCATTATATGAGTGGATTTCAAAAGTTGTATGCGTTTCATGTTATTGTTAGTTTAATGAACTTTTATACAATTTTTGCCATGAAGCTGCTATTCTCTAGTTTTTTTCAGCACAATTTCTCGCCTTCTCTTCCCGGTTCATTCCAACTCTGAATTCAATATAAATGCTCCACATATTTGGTTATGTTCTTCCCCCTCAGAGGCAAATACTCAGGATAGCAAATTTATGCTGATAATATCCACTGTTATGGGGTTAGTGGCTTCCATTTTTCTACATGTGCTAGCAAGATCAACTGTCTGGAAGCTTAAAATGCTTAAAAATTCACATCCAATCAACCCGCTCAGTTTGGACTTTATAGACTGAACCGACCTAGTCAAGTTATTCAGATGGTGCACACCATAATTTGCAATAATGCAACTCACTCACAAGATAGTGGTTAATAGCATTAGTTCCACAGTTAGCTTGACCATTAGTCAAATAACTAAAGCTTTAATTCCTCAAAAGCTGATAATATAATGGACGTTTACGCTTTTAATAAACTATTTAGTTAATGAGACCGGGTTGATTAAGTTGATCTTCTCTTCGTCTATTTATGGTTAGAAAAACCCCATGAAGCTTGTTGACTTCTTATCTTTATGCATTACCTCTCTGACCAGTGCTGCCCATTTACACTTCCTTATGGCTCAGTCATCCTGGTATAATAAAGTTCTTCAAGAATTGATTGTAAAAAGAGGAAGTATACCGTTATAATATATCGTCTACATACAATCTAGACTGGATCAATGTCCTTCCCATTCGATGTTGCACACTCTGCATGAGGGGCAGTAATTCTTTAGAGTGAGGCTTCAGTCTCTTTTTTACAAAGCCACCTGTACATATTCATGTGCGTACCATCATAAAGGTAAAAGTTGGTGTAGTGTGCTGAGTATCTACTTTGTTAGATACATGAAAATTGGGGGTTGGAGGAGTTACCTGTTTTTTACTTATGGCTAAAATTAGAATTTGGGAGATCGAAACCATTGCCTGGACATTAAGGTGTGGTAGTTAATTCTCTGTTGGCTCATTCTACAATTTCTTGGCATGGTGCGTTGAATGTGATTTGCAGGAGTGAAATTCCACTTGGCACTGCTGTTTTGTTGGACTGTTCTCACTCTCACAAGGCCACAAAGTGTTGGCTATAATAATCATATGGGACGTGGTAGTTATGTGGTTCATTTGTGCCATTATTTACAAGGACGGGAAATTGGATACTCAATTTTTTTGTTTTTATGCATTGCTAGTTTCTCGACGGATCTGTAACTCCCTTTTGTCATTCAAAATTTATCTTGGGTTGCCGAGGAGTATTGAGGATGTTATTTAGGAATGGGGAAGAAAGTTCAGAGATACGGACTGTTGAATTCTTTGGAATTTGATCCGGGGGTGTGCAATCTGGTGTCTAGAGGGAGAGTACTTTGGTGAAATCTATATTTAGGTGTTGAAGATGAAGAATTCTATCTTTCAGTCCGTGTTTTAGTTGTATGAAGGAATATTCCAGAATTAAATGGTTTTATGTCCTTTGGTTTTAACTTGTTATTTCAGCTTACTCGTCTATTGCTTCCTCTTAATGATTTATAATTTGAGAAAACCTATTAAAAAGGTATGTGTAATTCAGCTACCAACAACACTCGCATGTATGAGATGCTAACAACTATAAGTTGCTGTGAGTACTTTAAAAAATGCTATTATGGAATGTGCTCGACCATGTTCTATAACAATAAATAACTTCTCTTGATATTATTAGTGCTTAGTGACATCTGATTCTCTCTGCTGCAGAATTCTAAGTCTTGCAAGAAGTTTTTGTTTTTCAGAGCAAATGACATCTGAATTACACCCCCACTACCTACCACCAAACTATTTTTGTTGTGTGCTTCTAGTGCTGTGTCATGGTGGTGTGTGCAGGTTTCACTAACTATAGGTTTTTGTTCCTCAGTGTGCGAACAGGCTTATTCAATGGCTCAAAATCTTGACCCCAACAGTGAGGGAAGGGGTGTACTGCAGTTCAAGACTGGTTTAATGTCTGTCATCAAGGTATAGTTTGAACTTTGAAGATTGGAAAGCTTGACATGCTTCCCAATAAACTTTTTACTATCTGTCTGGACTATCATTTAGAATTCAGATACAAATATAACTTTAAATTTGGCATCTGTTTGAAAGCTGCTGTAGCATCTTTTATGATATCTGCTTATGTGAAGTACTCTGCTTCTCAATAATGGCCTTCAGCAAAAATTAGCAAAGAGGGAAGGTGGAGGCATAGACAGAAGCCAAGATATCACTCGCTTGCGTGAATTTTATAAGTCCTATAGAGAAAAGAATAGCGTTGACAAACTGCGAGAAGATGAAATGAAGCTGAGGGAGTCTGGTGTATTTAGTGGCAACCTTGGCGAGTACGTACTTTCACTAGCTCCTTTCTTCTTGGTGATTTCATAATCGCCGCAATTGATTTTTTTGGTCTTCTCTTTTATGTACTACACCTATTATGATTGCAGTAGGTCTTCAACTTTAGCTTTATAAATTCTTGTCTGGGTATTTACGTCCATATTGAGGATATTTATGTGCATATTGAAACTATCCTTGCTTTCGCTCATTTCACACGTTTTCTCCATCTTTTTGCCCAGACTGGAGAGGAAGACGGTGAAAAGAAAAAGAGTTTTGGCCACTCTTAAAGTTCTCGGGAATATTCTAGAGCAGCTGACCAAAGAGGTTTCTCCAGAAGAAGCTGAGCGATTAATTCCTGAGGAGGTTGGCTTCATATCTTGTTTTTAAATCAAATTATGTTTCCCTCATTCAGGGGGTCATTATTACGGGTTTAGTTCCTAATCGGTTGAATTTTTGAAAAATTGTTAAGAATGTCTTATTTACTTAATATTTTTTCGCTGGAGATAGAATTTTTTAAATTGTCATTAAATTAAGAGGAACAATTAATGCATTTTCCTCGTGCATTTTGATATAGTCATCCTACGAAGTTAGAATCAGCCTTTGTGAGAAACTGTCTCTCTGTTCACCGGATCAGCCATAAATGTTCAACTACAAACATCACATGTTTATCTACAAGCATTCATGTTTAGTAATGTAGGGGTAGCACAGGTAGTCAAGTATATTTAACACCATGTTTGAAGCTAAACATATGAAGTTTGTGATGTTGACCCCAAGAGACGGGGAGATGGTCTCTTGCAAAAGTTTGTTTTACATGTCTTTCTGTCACATACAATCAGCTAATGTTCTATAACATCTGTTAGGGTTTCACTTCTACCCACAAACATTTTTTCATTCCCCTTTTATCTCTTTGACAACTAGCACATTTGGACTATAGAACTAAAATTCTTTAGAATACATGATTGGTGATGTGCCTGGTGAATATGCAATATCTAACACTTACCATTCGCTTGAAGGAGGTCATGTGATTGCTAATCCTCTATTATTATTATTATTATTATTATTATTATTATTATTATTATTATTATTATTATAATATGTATAGTGTTTTAAGCAATACCAATAATGTTTATTAGTGAACGTTTTTTTATGTTGTTTATAACACCGATATTCTTACTAAAACCTTTGATGTTTTTTGTTATGACTGTAATGTTTGTCCGTCTCTTTAAGTCTCTCCATAAAAGCTTCTCTCACAAGACTTACTCTATTTTTCACTATCACTGAGTTTAAATTTTATTATTTTGTTTTATACGTATCTTTGCATGCCAGCCGCATTATTATGTCCTATCCAAACTCTTTTCGTAGCAGACAACTTTTGCACCACATAGGAACTCCACGCTAATTTATTCGTTTTCCTTGTGTTTGAATTTTTCTTCAGTTGAAACGTGTTATGGAGTCTGATGCAGCTATGACAGAAGATTTGGTCCCCTACAACATCATTCCTCTTGATGCTCCTACAGTTACAAATCCAATTTCGTTCTTTCCAGAGGTGAATTGAGTCTATTTTTCATATTCATGTTCTCATTTACTTGGTAATTCTGTGGTACTGATTGGACTAATCAAACATCAGGTCAGAGCAGCAGGGTCATCTATAAAGTATTTCAGGGGCCTCCCGAAACTTTCTGAAACCTTTTCTGCACCAGCCACAAGGAGTTTAGATATATTTGACTTTTTGCAATATACTTTCGGTTTTCAGGTAAAATAACAGTTTAGAATGTCAAGTCTTCCAGCCATTGACTTGTCTTGTTGTGACTTCTTTTTGCCAGACCTTTCTTGAGAGTTCATTCATTTTCTGCAACCTGGATGATCTTTCTTATGCCTTCTCTGTTCTTTCATTATGGATTTATTTGTTTTGTTTTTCACTCGTGGAATTGATGTGGCAGAAAGACAATGTTTCAAATCAGCGAGAACATGTGGTCCACCTCTTAGCAAATGAGCAGACTCGACTACGTGTTCCTGAGGAGACTGAGCCGGTAGGTATTCCAGATTGTACTTGGGTCTGCTTTACATCACAATTATGTACTTTGCAATTTGCTTTGTTATTTATCTAGGTTTTTTTGACAATGTTTTACCCACTTAGAAATGGGTAACAACACATTTCGTGCTTGGTCCTTTGGGTTGCTTCGTTGAAAACGAGATTTATATTCGAACTCCTAAATTAAAACTGGAAAAGAATTACATGCTATATCAGTTTTGCCCATTCTATGACATGCAACAAAAGCCAAACAAAAATCTCGTGAGAACCTAATTTCCGTAATTCCGGTAACACCCTCCAAAAATCAGAAAAACAGATTAACCGTACAGGATAAAACCTGGTGAGTTCAAAGGACTGTTTCGATCCCAGCCTGGCCTCCTGTCTGAGAGAGTTATAACCGGGTGGACTCTGGTAAACTCGGCAGGTTGACCCAGATTACGTAAAAAAATATGCAATATCATATACTCCCTCCATTCCAGGCCCAACTTCCCGTGGGCTGGGCACAAGGGTTTTAAGAGTGAAGTATATGAATAATTAGAATAATTTAGAAAGTGTAAAGTTGAATGGATAAATTATGACTGTAAGAGAAAGAGTGAATAAAGCAGGAGAGAGATTTCCATTTAAGGTATGGGAAGTTGAGATGGTAATGGACCAAAACGGAATGTGGGAAGTTGAGATTGGGATTTGGGACGAGGGAGTATATAATAGTATTCTCAATATATAATATATGATATACCTTAAAAAATCGAAATGCACATATTTCAACTTCAGCAAAACTTTATAGATCACTGACATACCTAGTTAAAATTTGATAGAGAAGTTATAATGAAGAAATGTAACATTTTGCATTTTTTTAATAAACTCACAGTGCAACCCCGGTTTTTCAGCCTGGTAAGGCCACCAAATACGTTCTCAATACTATTGTATTGAGTATATAATCGTATTCTCAATATAGAATATATGATATACCTTAAAAAATCGAAATGTACATGCTTCAACTTCAGCCAAACTTTATAGGTCACTGACATACCCAGTTAAAATTTGATAGAGAAGTTTTATAATGATGAAATGCAAAACATGTTGCATTTTTTTAATAAACTCAGTGCAACCCCGGTTTTTCAGCCCCACCAAATATGTTTAGCCTGCGTCAACCCACCGGGTTTTAAAACACAGCCAAAGGACCATACATCACCCAGTAAGTGTAAACCAGGTAACATCTTCTGGGACTGACCACTTTTAATGAGGCTCCATTCGACCCACAATCACTTGGTACTTCCCAGCGCATTGACCTCACCAAGCAAATTCAATTGCAAACCCTTCTTTTTGTAACTCCTCCATGAACCTCTTATTCAAATCAGATTGTCATGCTCTTTCTTCATAGGCATCAACATCTTTTTCATGCATATACTTGATGGTGCCGCATCATCTGTTTGGCTGGTTCTTTGGTTAGGTGCTGAACTATATGATTCTGTATAGCTTATTCGCAGCTCAGTCATAGTTTGTATACGGTCTATTTACAACCTTTTCAATCTAGTAACTAATTTGTTTCTTTTTCTTCTTTCTCTTACTTAGGTACACTTCTTCATGCCCAATACCTTATCTCTTTAACAGATGTAAACCTAAATCATCTCATTTCCTATTGTCAGATATTGGATGAGGCTGCTGTGCAGAGGGTATTTCTGAAGTCCCTTGACAATTATATCAAGTGGTGCAATTATCTTGGACTATTGCCTGTATGGAGCAAGTATGTGGATTGTCATCTAATATATCTCTGCTCTTCTAACACACTTGCTGCCTGTGTAAAGTCTATTTGATGAGAGTTATGATTGTTCTGACTTCTGTGTTTGATCCCTTGTGCAATTCACAGTTTAGAGGGTGTTAGCAAGGAGAAGATGTTGCTGTTTGTTTCTTTGTACTTCTTGATATGGGGTGAAGCAGCCAATATAAGATTTCTTCCCGAATGCTTGTGCTACATATTTCATCATGTAGGTTCTTGCTGGTTATGTTTCTAATGTTGTCTTTGTTTTTGTTTGGTAAGTGCTTACACTTTGATGTTGCAAATAGTAAAAAACTGGTTCACCCGTACGTCTCTTTTCTCTTTTGTAGGCAGAATATTGCACTTGCAGTTTTTGTTTTTTGTTTTTTGTTTTTTTTTCACTTGAAAATTTCACGCCCAAATTCAAGCTATATTTTTGTAAAGCAAGGAGTTTGGGATGTAGACATTATTGGTTTGCACTCTGCAAAGCAATAATTACTGAAATTTCTGCAAAGGTTTTGGCATCCTCAAGAAATACTAGTTTAAACTGTATGCTTCACATCCTCAAGAAATTCTATTTTAAACTTTATGCTCCACATCTTGTTTATTATGAAGAGAATTAGGAAAAGCTCCTCTGTTGTCCCTTTTTGATGAAGCCATTCAATTTTTACTTTCCTGTCCTTACAAAATGAATGGTAACCAAACAGATGGGAAGAGAACTAGAAGAGCTTTTAAGACAGCAAGTTGCACAGCCAGCAAACAGCTGTACTTCTGAATCTGGTGCAGTATCTTTCATTGATGAAGTTATTCGTCCTCTGTATGAGGTTGTATCTGCGGTATGTTGCTGTAATGACTTCTATAATATGTCATAATTGTGATGATTGGATTATGTTATCAATAATCTTTGTAAAAGATAAATTTGACATGGCTATGATCACCATGTTAACTTTTGATACCCAGGAAGCTGCCAACAATGATAACGGGAAAGCACCTCATTCAGCATGGAGAAATTATGACGACTTTAATGAATATTTTTGGTTAGACCATGTTTTATTGTCACATACATGCATCCTTGTATTTCTTTCTCCTATCAGTGGTTTCTTACACTTGTCTCAAATGATTTTGAAGGTCATTGCACTGTTTTGAACTTAGTTGGCCGTGGCGCAAGAATTCAATTTTTTTTCTAAAGCCATCACCTAGGTCAAAGGTATGCTCTTGCACATTCTTCAAGGAGGTGATAGCCTTTCTTAAAAAATTTCTTAAGATTAGTAGTCTCGGCTGAACTCTCCTGATGGATGGAGATATGTGTAGTTGACTAGTTCACTACGGGGTGTAAATTTCAATTTTACTATGAGAAGTTCATAAAATCAATATTTTAATTTGTTATTTTAAGAGTTCTGAACCATTGTTTTGAAGATATTGGAAGTAAAAGAAACTATTTTCCTATGTCGCTTCAACATTGCCTTTTGCTGGATCTGATTTGTTTTCCCTCCGGTCATTATCGGAAGTAAATTTTCTTGATTTACATGTCCAAAGTACACTCCCTTTATTGATTTACATGTCTAAAATACATACCCTTGATTTACAGTAACATCATTGAAATTTATACCATGTTTGTGAAATCATGAAAAATGTAGTATAAAAAGTTCTAAAATTTGTGAGCATTATTTTATGTGAAGAACGAATTGAATAATGAATGTTTAAATTGATTGTCTTAAAAAAGTTGTTATATTCATTATTTGAGCAACAAATACTTTTACGGACAACCAAAAAGTGAATCTTTTGGGATTGAGGGAGTACATATGGATTGGTATGATAGCTCAGTTTATTTTGTAATGCACATTGTCAAAATTTAGATGGTTGTGATGGCAGCATGTGTAAGTATCCTTCGTTTCACTATTTTTCCTTTCTAATCTGCAGAATATTTTAAAGTCTACTGGTGGCAAGCGTTGCGGAAAAACATCATTTGTTGAGCATAGGACGTTTCTTCATCTCTATCACAGTTTCCATCGTCTGTGGATCTTTCTCCTGATGATGTTTCAGGTTTACCAGTTGCATTCTGATGTGTATTTAG
Source organism: Plantago elongata (assembly GCA_036897095.1). Taxonomy (NCBI): domain Eukaryota; kingdom Viridiplantae; phylum Streptophyta; class Magnoliopsida; order Lamiales; family Plantaginaceae; genus Plantago; species Plantago elongata. The sequence continues at coordinate 6,945 of JAYMSP010000671.1, read as the reverse complement.
TTTTTTTTCCGTGTCTGGTTTCTAGTAGTTGTTCAGTTAGATTCTAACGATTATGTCCCTAAACATTCTTCCTTGTACATAATACACCCAGGGTCATACTCCCGAGATCTTTGAAATCTTCATCCCTAAGCTTTTATCCCAAAGCCTGACTAATATCCTTGATTCTTCTTGGCGATGCCTGATGTACATGTTAGGCTAGCAAAAATAAAGAATTTCATATCTGGTGAGCTATGTCAAGATACAAATAGGTGTGTAACTGATTCTTTGTCCTTCTTGCACATAATGCAACCAATCAAACACACATAATACCATGTTGCAGCAGCTACTCGCAGTAGAATAAGTTTTGAACCTTTGCGCTTCTGTTTACTTCTGGCTGCCAGGACTTGTAGCGTAATTCAGTCACCTTTATATTCTTTTTCTAGACATAATAGGCTTCACTTTTGGCTTGCGCTGTTAAGTTGGGCACTTGCCCTTAACTTGCAAAACAAGGGATGGGAGCCTCACTCTCAAAGTCAGAGCTGTACTTCAGATATCGCTTCAGAATTTATTGGAACCATTTCAACACCCTAAGATGTAATATTTTGTTAATTTCGTCCCATATTTCCTCTTAAACTCCTATACATCACCCTATGAGGGCAATTTTTTGAAAGGTAATAGGAAATTTTATCAGAGTGAAAAATACACGGGAAGTGTATAACAACAACTCGGACATAAAGGACACTAAGCTACTACAATCAGGCAAAGAGTTACTTGCAGCTCCATTAAAGCTGCAAAGTAACAATCCCAAAAAGCCGTCGAGGGCAATTACATTAGAATCCCCCTCCACCCCGGCTCCACATTTCACCATAGTTCTCCATAATGTTTGCGTGAGTCATTACACATTAGTTATTGCCAGGGATTATATTTGTCTCACTACCTTGCACTGCTGGCTTGCATTTCCTCAAATAACGCACCCAAAAAGTTCTCCAGAAATTCCTGTTTGACGGCAAGCAAGGCAACCATGTTGCATGGTAATGGGGATCTAGGTTTGATACATGTGGGTATGGGATACGAGGTTTTCACTCACACATAGAACAGTGTAGAGATGTAATTATTAAGATATATACACATTCATTGTCTAGTTTCTACTATGAGCATAGGTGCAATTGCATTTAATGGCCTGAAGTTCAGAAGTTCTTTGAAGAACATCATAGTATTCTTATGTGTTTAGTATGTTGTTTAATTTTTTTGGAAGGTAGTACTTGGTTTCAACTGAATCTTCATTTCCCATTATAAAAGTTTAATTGGATAGTTCGACTTATTGGACAATTTGCTCATAAATCAAATAAGTGCACTTCTATTAATGACAATTTTCTCAATTTCCTTTTTTTTTTCCTAGGCACTTACCTTAATTGCATTCAACGGACAATTCGATTCCAGGACAATACGGGAAGTTCTTAGTGTTGGGCCGACATACTTCGTGATGAAATTTATTGAGAGTAATATATTTAATGATTTTAATTGTCTCCATTTTTACTGGTTTACAGTTGTGTACAACCACAGTATGCAACTTGTCTGCCAGCCAGTTTCTTTACTCTGATTCTCACCCGAAGAGGTTCTCATTGCCTTTCAGGTGTGCTTGACATGATGATGATGTATGGAGCATACTCTACCTCAAGACGCCTAGCTGTGACCAGGATATTTCTTCGTTTCCTTAGCTATAGCTTCTTTACAGCTCTCATATGTTTCCTCTATGTGTATGTCATGCTAGTCACGGGGATATCTGTTTCTCAATTTCCATTTCTTATCTCTCATGTTAGTCTACACAGTATTATCGGGCTTCTCACTTATTTTGATCTCTTTTTATTGCAGACGAGCTCTCCAAGAGCAGACTAATCCAAATTCACAGTCGGTTATCTATCGAATATATGTAATTATTATTTCGATCTATGCTGGTGTGAAGCTTTTTTTGGGTTTCTTAATGCGCATACCAGCGTGTCACCGCATGTCAAATCAGTGCGATAATTGGCCAATGATTCGTTTTATGAAGTGGATGCACCAGGTACATATATTACTAATAACGTCATCCAAATGGTAACTTCTGAAATTGATCGTTATTTATGTATCTGGGGTGTTGCAGGAACATTACTATGTTGGTCGTGGCATGTATGAGAGAGCTTCAGATTTTATTAAGTAATGTTTATTTCTCTCCCATCAGAATTTTGTGCCCTATGAAGGTGGCTTATCCACATGTCAGTCTACCTTTGGATTTGCATCTTAAACTATTTTGTTGTGATAATTTAACCAAAGATTTGCAAGTAAACCCTTTCAATTTAAGAAAATGTATATTATCCCTACTCATCAAAAACATCACACAGAAAACCAATCAAAGCACTTTAAGAAATTGAATATTAACCCCAAGGTTTACATTAATATTTGTTTAATTATATTGAAAAAGGAGAAAAAGAAAAGAAAGTTTCCATGGAAGCTCTGTCATGGAGCTTCCAAACCTGATCACAGCTTTCATTTTATTTAAAAAATTACACAAGTTCATCTCTCACACATTCACACGTGCGGTGAACACATGTAATACCTTTCTAGATATCTAGGCAAACCTCTTGGTCTAACAACTCCATCTGGATCCAGAGAGATGTATATTTTTGCAATCTTCCACACCAAGCTAGTGACATTACAGGAGAATTTATTCTCTTTCATCCAAGGACTCCTGTCTTTATCCATAAATCTCCTTCTCCATGCCTTAAGCATATTTACCACTTCACTCAGCATTGACTAGGACATATCACAGGGCCTCAATTTAGAATCACAATTACCCTAGCCACCTTGTAGTTATGGGACTGGTGGTCAATGGAATCCCCATCATATTTATACATGAAATACCCTTCCATAATGTACTAAACATAGTGCAGTAATTATCAACAATTAACATCTGTACGCAAAGAATTCCAGTATGTGGACAGCTGACATGAAAATAAGCTTCCAGTGTAAATTTTCATCAAGAGATGCAAATCGTTTCTGATGAAGTGCAAGTTGTTTTTCTTTGCTACTAAACAATGGGTTAGGGAAATTTACGAAGTAGTGCCTTAGTAAATGTGGCGGGCCTGCGAAGGAAGAGAACACCAACTTTAACAATTTGCTACCTCATCGGATGCAAAAATTTAAACTCCCCTTCCGCACCCAAAGGATTTCCTTTTGGGATTTTTCCAACCAATTTGCCACTATCACAGATTGGGAAAGATAGTAAGTTGGGAGTCAGATTCACAAAGTGGATTTAATAATTAATAAGCATGGCATGTTTACCTTTCCTGTCTAACCTTTCTTCAAATAGGTAACCTCAGATATTATTAAGATGAGAAAAGCACCTACGCAAATATAAAACTGAAAGCTGCTTGAAGTATGATTCTCTAGATTCATGAAAAATTAGTAGACTAAGTAAGATGATCAAATTATCTTTAGGTGGAGCCTCTTCCTTTCCTAGGGGCTGTTTTGATGCTAACATATATGATTCTCTGGGATCATGAAAAATCATCAAATACAGCAAGGGGATCCATTAATTTCTTGGTGGAGCCTATTCATTTCACGTGGTCTCGTGATGCTAACAGATGGTCAAATAAAGTTGTAGATTATTACAGACCATGTTTTTGGTTTGAGACTTTCTTATATTTTAATGTTTTTTTATGAAGCTCAAACCTATATAATATTTTTCCTTGTAACGAAACAGGTACATGTTTTTCTGGCTTGTTGTACTTGGGTGCAAATTTAGTTTTGCTTATCTCCTACTGGCAAGTGCTTCTTTTCCTTATCTACCACTTTCGAGCTTCTTATCAACCTTATCTTGTCTAATTTTAACCATTTTGTCCATGATGCTGCAGATTCGCCCCTTGGTTGAACCCACAAGATTTATTATAGACCAAGATATAAGAGTATATTCATGGCATGATTTTGTATCCAGAAGTAAGCTCTGACCTGCTACTAGTTTTTAACATACTAGAATTGACATGCTAGCATGATAAGTTATGGTTCCATACACCGGGTTTGGACTGCTTCAGATATATTTCTGGATTTGTGCGAAAACTGTGTTTCTTTACTGTATCACCTCCGGTTAAGGCTGTGCCAAACACAAATGAAACTATGGCAATTCTTTGCCGTACTTGGAGAACTTAGTTATGGCTTAAAATGTTTTAAGTATAAATTAATGGAATGCAGGTACAAGTTTCCCTGGTGGGTTAATGGATGACTAAAAATTCTGCAACAATCCATTTTTATATCAAATATAGTAATTTTAACTGGCGAAATGCATTTCCGTGTCTATTGTTTATATTCCTTCCTGCATGTTAATAATTTGCAAATGTTCATGCAGATAACCATAATGCTCTAGCCGTAGCCAGCTTATGGGCGCCTGTGATGGCTGTAAGCATTCCTTAGTTCTTACTTCTTACCCTGTTTATGTTTATGTAATCTATGCTTGCATGAATAAAGCACACTATGGTGTTTTTGGGATTTTGTCGTCTTGAGTTTTCCTGTTTCTTGTGTTCTTTTCTTTGCACTGCAGATTTATTTAGTGGATATTCATATATTCTACACTATTATATCTGCTGTCTACGGCTTCCTGCTAGGCGCCAGAGATCGACTTGGAGAGGTAATGCTTTTATTGCAGATCTTCCATATTTTCTTCTTCAAAATGTTATCGACATATTGTTCTCTATTGACATATATTGTTAAATTATTGGTTGCTCAATAGAATATAATTACCAAAATATTAACTAAATTGTGTAAATGTCACACATGTATGTGGGTGGATATCTGCTTTTCTAGAGTTCAACTGGGGATTGATTTGTATTGCTTAAATTCTTAATGGACCAAATTGATTTCCTGTGTTCAGATTAGATCTCTAGATGCTGTTCATCACCTTTTTGAGAAATTTCCTTCGGCCTTCATGGATACCCTGCATGTGCCACTTCCTAACAGGTTGCTTATCTTAACAACCTTTACCAAGAGCACATGAAGTATTAATTTATTATGTTTTAGTTATATCGTACTCAACATTATTAAGCCAAAGCTCTCTTTTGCAGGGAGTCTGGCCAGTCGCCAAGTCAGGTCAGTCTCCATGGAACCTAATGTCTTTAAATTTTTATACCTCTCTCTATGTATGAATTTAGTCGTCTAATTTACAAATGATCAGAATATCTCAGACGTAAACAAGAAATGGAGCACGCTAGTGTTGTCTCTCTCCATCACTGTGGAGTGTGGAATAGTATGATAGGATTTTTGGTCAGAAAATATCGGAAGGAACACCCTGTGGTTATGAGTTCCATTGGACAACTTAAGGATCTTGCTGCTCAGTGAATTTACAAATTCCAAGAATTATAAAGCTGTCAGTTTTTGTAAAATCACTTGCGTGTGTTTGATTATTATAGTTTCTCGAAACCCCGTTAGAGTAAAATCTTAACATATATGTAAATCTATAAATATAGTATGTGGTGATTCCAGTCAAATGATTCGGAGCTCTTAAATAAGTAGTTTGATATTGTTGAAGCAGATTTGTGTATTACTTACTTTCATGTATGTTCATACTAAGAAATTAATAGAATAGACAGTCAGTCTTGAAAGCGTAAAAGAAATTTGATGCATTTTCTCCTATGTAAAAGGAAATCTAAATTGTTGGGCATATTTACTTATTTGTGTGCTCGTAGAGGGAGATAAACTGACCAAAATTATGAGTCCTGGTTAGGCATGTCCTCTGGTTGATCAAATGCTTTTGTTTTCATTTATGCATTATGCATCTTTTTGCTTCCCTGAGTGTAGTAACTTGTTTTTATCTTTTTGAAGGATTTGGCGAACAACAAAATTGATGCTGCACGATTCTCTCCATTTTGGAATGAAATTATAAAGAATCTGAGGGACGAGGATTATGTATCTGACTTGTGAGCATCATGACTCTGGCAATTGCACCATCTATAACCCTACAGAGCCAAGAGCTTCTTATCTGCTTCTTTCTTAGCTTAATGAGCATCTTTTCTGACATGTAGGGAAGCTGAATTGCTTCATATGCCTACAAATTCAGGGAGCCTACCCCTGATCCAGTGGCCTCTTTTCCTTTTGGCTAGTAAGGTTTGTATATGCCCTTAATCATAAGCTCATTTATATCTTTAATCTCATGTGCTGATAGCTAGATGGTAGTGGTGACTTCTTTCTTTATTCAGCGTCTCTCTTCTTGCAGGTCTTCTTAGCAAAAGATCTAGCCGCAGAGACTAGAGATACGCAAGAAGAGCTTTGGGAGAGGATTGCAAGGGATGACTACATGAAATATGCAGTTGAAGAGTGCTTTCACTCTATTAAGTTTATCCTTACAGCTATTATTGATGACGAGGGAAATAATGAAGGCAGGCAGTGGTAAATAGTAAAACTTGATTGCTCAATTTCATCGTAGTTGATGCTTTCATGATTTCTATGTGATCACAGGGTGATTTTTTGGAACGTTTCAGGGTGGAACGAATATATGAAGATATCCGAGTAAGCATTTCGGCCAGAAGTATTCATGTGGATTTTCAGTTGAGTAAACTGTCCCTTGTTACTCAGAAAGTTACTGCACTCCTGGGAATTCTGGTTAGTAACACCATATATGTGGCCTTTCTATTTCATGCCCTATGCTTTTTTTGCCCCTCTGTGTAGTCTGCATTTATTTATTGATTTCCTGTGAGAATGACTCAGACACATCACACCTAGACTGTCAACCAAACTAACCCAAGTACCCAACTGCCCACCCACCTAAAAGAAAAAGCTTTCCCGTCCTTCAGGCTACTCTCTCAGAAAATGGAAAACAGCCTGCTCCTCTTCCTCTGTTTTTTTTATATTTAATTTTATCGAGGCACAAATACACATAATTAATAATTCAATCCTTCCCCCCCCCCCCCCGGCACTATATTTATTGATGGAGGATGTAATGAA
>JAYMSP010000670.1:0-44330 GCA_036897095.1 Plantago elongata | reverse complement strand
CACTGGTGGTAGCATGGAGTATGGAAGCACAAAGAATAATGTCACGTCTTGAAATTTTGAGTCAAAAGTTTTAAAGTGAAAAAAATGAGATAGTTCCATTCCAAGTGCGACAGAACTAGAACAAGATGTAAATCATTTATTTCCCTCATGATTTTCAAAAGTTACCTTTCGGCCATTCGATGATGACGATGATGATCCTAATTCATACATTCATACTCGTGACCTTTCGATGATATTCATATTCAAATTTATGACATGTACTAGCGCCTGAAAATAAAGCATGTTATAAAAAGGCCACGGATTTAACGGCACAAAGTTGTTAGGATCTCAACTAACTAAACTTTACACTACACTGGGGAATTTTTTTTTTTAAATAGTTAAAGTGTGACTCAAACCCCCGAAATTAAGTTGAAGTATTTTACCAATTAAACTGCACTCGTTGTCAACATTAATAAAAGTTAAAAAAATAAATATATAAAACTTTTATGACATATAGTAGTACATAACAAATAATAAAATAGTATCACAATTGAACACTAGTTAAACTAACAAGGCATACACCTAATACATAATAACTCTAAAGTTTAATATACAAAAACAGACATCATTAATATTTTAATATAATGCATTTGAAAAGACTAATTAATATTGTTACGGTCATATTCATATAAGGTACAATATTAATCTTACACACTTCTAATTCATTTAACTAATTCTATGAGATACTGTAATGCTAAACTTTGTTTTACCACGATCAATTGTTTCAAATGCTTTCATGATGGGGGTAATTTACCTAGCCATCTACTAACCACTAGCCATGCACCTAGACTATTTGAACCAAATGAAGGTTAATAATGTATGATGTAACTTTTAAAAAGAGCTTCTAATCAAGTCTCACCTCCTTATCTCATCTAAGTGTATAAAGATGACAAATGGATTAAATTACTTTGATACTCACCACTAACACACCTTGAATTTTTCGTTAATTTTGAATATGTATATTCATTATCAGTAAGTTAAAATTGAAGAGCTAAATAAATTTTAGAGAACAAATTAAACATTGATGCAGATTAAATAAAAATATAATTGATCATACATCTAATATTAAAATACTTTGAATACAAAAGGAATCAATACTAAATGTCTTTTAAAATATGTGTAATGTGTCTCAGGTAGATATTCAACAATATTAAACCCGAAATTCTAAAATTTACTAATTAGATCTGTAAAATTATTTTAAAATATTTTCTAAGAATTACATTTTTTATATTGTAAGTATTCTTTAATTTGTGTTTAACTTCACGAGAAAGATAAATATATTTTATAAAAACTCTTTGCACTCTCATATCTTCTAGGAATCATGGGAGACTATTTTAAATGTGTGTATTAAAATTTCGAAATCATGTAGTGTGACTGAATATCTCCCAACAACAATTCGTTCGTGTATCTCTCTAATTGAAAACGACCCAACAAACTCCTCCGTCTCTCTCTCTCTCTGTTCCTGTAAACCTCTTTTCTCACTCAAACAACGTAACCTCCATAATCCTTTAAATCCTCTGTCTCTCACAGACACAAAAAATCACGCAATTGTAGTGAGAGAGAGAGACTAAAACCAATCAATCAACTCACTCAACCGCATAATGGCGGCAACCACCGGAAGCGAATACTACGAGCTCTCACTGGAGATGGAAACCGAGAATTTCGGCCGCCCGTCCAATGCAGAAGCGGTCGAGGAGGACGAGAAAGAGCTCCGTTCGGCGGCGTATGAGCGCCTTCCGTCGCGTGCACGTCTCAACTCTGCGATACTGACGAAATCTGTCGGAGGAGAACTTAAGACTGAGATTGTAGATGTTCGCTGCCTCGATCAAACCACTCGCGAGCATGTTGTCAGTCGAGCCTTCGCAACGCCGGAGCAGGACAATTTCAACGTTTTGACAGGGATTAAGGACCGATTGGATAGGTAGTGGACCTGTCGAATCACTTTCTCTCTGCTAGCTCTGATTTTAGTTACCTGCACTGCCTTCTTTTTTCTTTTTTCTTTTTTTTGAAAAATTTGAACACTGATTGCCCTAGATTAGACTTGGAGATAATGTCAAGTAACATAATCTGATCATAGTTTGGGTGTGGAGTCATTCGGAGTAGTTTGTGTTCGAGAGTCTAAAATAAGTTAAGAGCTAGCTTAATTTAGAAGGTTAGTATTCGGAGGGAGGAAGTTTTATAGACCTGTAGGTAGTGTTTTGCCTAATTTGGAAGATGTTGAACGGAGGAATTATTCTTATCTGCATGCAGTATAAAATTAGTTAGTATTAATTGATTATGAATAAATCTAGTTAAGATAACGTTTAAGGCTTTAAGCAGATCCAAAATTAGAAAGTTAAGATTATAAAATTAGGTGAATATGTTGTGTATGCGTGATGGATGGTGGACTCTATTTGCCTATGGAATTGTAGTAACTGTTAATGAAATTTAGATAGACCGCGAGGTGTTTCTGGAGAATCGGAGACATGAAATTGATGACAAAGATATAAATGGATATAGTGAATCTGATAAAATATGATATATTATATGGGATTGTGAAAGTTGGTTTATAGAATCTGTTCTAGTAATGCACTACCATTTTGTGAAACTGTATCGTTATAGCTTGTTCATTCGTCAGGAGACTGTTTTTGTAAGAATTTAAACTTTTGGTTGATCCTGATGGTTATATATTTTCAACAAATGCAATTCAGAGTGGGTTTGGAGGTTCCAAAAGTTGAAGTTCGATTTCAGAATCTAAATATCAGTGCTAATGTACAAGTAGGTTCCAGGGCTCTGCCTACATTGGTGAACTATACACGTGACATTATAGAGGTAAAACCTTATACTTAGTATTGCTCCAATCGTATGTGATATCGTTTGGTTTTCAGTTGTATTATCTATGGAATAATTATCTCTTGGTTCAGCTTACTATATCATGTTTTATCTGGTGCAACAGCAAATATTAACTGCAGTTAGAATATCTCGCCCAGAAAGACATGACCTACACATTCTGCATGACATCAGTGGTGTGGTGAAGCCAGGCAGGTAAATTTGTTTAGTTTCATTCTCCCACATAGTTATCACCTATGTGCCTTTGAACCTTAGTATGCTACATTGTCTCTGTTGGAAAAAGGGCTTACTTACCACACCGAAGAAAAGAGGGAATTAATTAAATTTATTGTATAATCTGTTTATGTTTCTTGTCAGGATCACATTGCTTCTGGGGCCTCCTAGTTCTGGGAAGTCTACTCTACTTAAAGCTCTTGCAGGGAAACTTGATCATGGCTTGAAGGTTAGTAATTCTGGGGCATTGCTAGCATCACATAAAGTCATTATGTACTTTTGTTCCTGTAGATGGAAGTGACTATATTTTCCCAAATGGCCTAATATTGTGAGAATTACAGCCCCTCTAGTCTCATCATGGTTAAAAAAAGATTACAAATTCTTTCTTCAGTTATTTAAGACTGAGACAGAGTAAGCAATGCCTGGTAAGTATTAGTTTATCAACCTAATCTAATTTACCGATTATATATGTAAACTGACAGTAGAGCATTTGATCAAGTTCTAGTGCACTTTTGAATTGAAATGGGGAAGAATAAACTTATGACTCATGATTTCACTCAGTGTAGAGTCAGCCTTTTCTGTTCAGAACATTGATGAACTTCTATTTCTATCAACAAAACTTGGAGTGCATCCGTTATGTTTACTCACTGGTTGGATTCAAAGATGACTAACAATCCTGCTTTGGTTTAATGGTTGAATATACATGCAAAAAGAAAATTATGTTACAATTTTTAATAATGATATGTTTTTTCTTTGTTTTTCCTTTTTAATCCATATAATATAATGCATCATTTCGGACTAAGCAAATGTTTTTTTTTATTTTAGAAAAGTGGCCATATCACTTACAATGGTCATAATCCAGATGAGTTCTTTGTTCAAAGGACGTCTGCTTACATAAGCCAGACAGATAATCACATAGCAGAGCTAACTGTAAGAGAAACACTGGATTTTGCCGCAAGATGTCAAGGTGCAAGCGAAAGCTTTTCAGGTACTTGCAGTGTATCTTCCTTGTAATTCTTTTCATCCTATAGTTTTAAATGGAGTTAAATTTGTTGTGTTCACCTTTGTATTGGATAAAAAGCAAGTACTAAAAACTAAATCCTTATATTAGACTTCGCCTGAACTTGGAAAACTAAATCCTTATAACAAATAAACGTACGTGTGGCCATGTCGTGATTGAACTAAGAAGGATATATTTATTTTTTTATTTTATTGTCTGTTGTGTGTCCTTTTCTTTGAATAAAAATAATACATTCTACAGGTGCAAGAATACATTCTGGCCTTTTAGTTGGAAGTTATTTATTAGTTGCAATTACTGGATGTTCGTGACAGCTTAAACTTTGTCGAAAATTATATCAGCTTTTCCATAAAGAGGGAACAAAATACTTTATATCTTCTAATGTTCATGTGCGAAATGGCAGTATACATGGAGGATCTGAACCGCCTGGAGAGAGAGAAGAGTATACATCCAGACCCTGATATAGATACATATATGAAGGTACCCTAGCATACACAAGTGTGTTAGGTTTCATGTATTTTATTGTCGTGTTCCTTCAAATGATCCTGACTAAGGTTGCATATGTTCAAAAACTTTCAGGCATCAGCTGTTGGTAGACAAAAGCACAGCGTCTCTACAGACTATATCTTGAAGATTCTTGGTCTAGATGCATGTCCGAATACCCAAGTTGGTAATGAAATGACGAGGGGAGTCTCAGGGGGGCAAAAGAAAAGAGTGACTACAGGTGTTATCCTCTCTTCAACTGTGTGTCTATCTTTTTTCTCCAATGTGAGTGATTATGCTATACCTATACAAACAACTCCCTACATTGCATAAGAAACTTCCTAGGTGAGTATAAAATTTGTGTATGCACAATCCGTAACGATAGACCGCGGAGGTTTTCAAGTTAAGATATCTCAACACACGTGGGAACTGAAACTTTGTTTAAATACAGTATATTGGTTATATCTTCAGCTTAATCTGCACTCTAAGTAATTATGTCTCTCTTCCCTGAAGTCTAAATGTCTAGTCAGGCTGCTGAGAAAACTGGAAATATGATATGGATTTGATGCTCTTACTGCAAGTAATCTTACTCAAGCTAAAGAATACCCTCTGTATATATATAACCACATTTGGATAGTCATAGAGGTTACATACGTGGAAAGGCAGCTGAATGATGTCAATCTAACTTGAAACAGTGCATGGAATTGATGCTTCTGTGCTCCTATTTTTTTTTATGCAGGAGAAATGGTTGTTGGCCCCAAGAAAACACTTTTTATGGATGAAATATCCACAGGTCTCGATAGCTCCACAACATTTCAAATTGTCAATTGTATCAGGAACTTTGCTCATGTCATTGAAGGAACTGTTCTAATGGCTCTTCTTCAGCCTGCTCCTGAGACTTTCGATCTTTTTGATGACCTGATTTTACTATCTGAAGGGTACCTTGTATATCAGGGGCCTCGTTCTCAAGTTCTTGAGTTTTTTGAGTCATTGGGATTCCAGTTGCCACCTCGTAAGAGTGTTGCAGATTTTCTTCAAGAGGTAAGTTTTTCCTATTTTATGATTTCAGGGTCTTGCTCAATGGTTGTGGGGTTCTTATCTAATCCATATAATGTAGGTTACATCAAGAAAGGATCAAAAACAGTACTGGGGCGACAAATCAAAACCCTATGAGTTTGTACCAGTTTCAAAAATAGCTGAAGCTTATGTGAAGTCCAGATATGGTCAGGATGTGGAGTCGTATCTGTCTGTTCCATACGACAAATCCAAAAGTCATCCTCATGCCCTGCTTACCACAAAATTCGCTATAACACAATGGGAGCTCTTCAAAGCATGTTTTTCAAGAGAATGGATGTTGATTAACAGACATAGGTTTCTGTATGTCTTTAGAACATGCCAGGTACACTCTTCAATCTTTACAACTGATGAACCAGTACTGAAATAATTGTAATGCATATTTAATACAAAACTCTTACAGGCCTTTGACTTCATAAGGTGGCATATGTATAATGCCTAACAGTTAAGTTTCTTGAAAAACATCTGGTGAAAAGGTTATCTTGGATGATACCTTGTAAAAATCTATAGAAGGCACCAACATTAGCTGAACGGTGAGTTACTATAGGCCCTATTGAGCGTGCAATTCCACGTTTAGAACATATTACTCGTCCAACTCATTGTGACAATTTAGTTGACCAGATTCTAAGATCCACATGAAATCTAATTGATTGCTGGCATGCATGCTTGTAAGGAATATAGTTCACTTTTCCATAAAAGCATTTAAACATCACTGCATCCAGAATATATGTGTATTTGTGTTTTATTATCAGAGCTTATTTTGAAAGTTGAGCTTAACATTGAATTATAAACTATTCACATTTACAGGTGGGATTTGTGGGATTCGTAACATGCACTATGTTTCTTCGAACACGAATACATCCAACTGATATGGCAGACGGTGAACTGTATCTAGCATGTCTGTTTTTCGGCCTGGTGCACATGTTGTTCAATGGATTCTCAGAGCTACCTCTGATGATATTCCGTCTTCCAGTATTCTACAAGCAACGAGATAATCTTTTCTATCCTGCATGGGCTTGGTCTATATCAAGCTTAATTCTTCGTGTACCTTACTCAATGATTGAGTCAATTGTGTGGTCCTGCGTTGTATATTACAGTGTAGGATTTGCCCCTGGAGCTGGAAGGTTCTTTCTTGCTATAAACTCAGTAGTTTTTTTATGCCAATGTCTTCTGATCATAACCACGTTTCTTTTGCCTTGAACGATGCAGGTTTTTCCGTTTCATGCTGTTACTCTTCGGAGTTCACCAAATGGCACTGGGACTCTTCCGGACGATGGCTTCTGTTGCAAGAGATATGATTATTGCAAATACTTTTGGTTCAGCAGCATTATTGATAATGTTTCTCTTGGGTGGATTTATATTGCCAAAGCGTAAGTAATGTTGTCACCGTGAAAATTGTTTCGCATCTGTTATGCTGAGTGTAATCCTTTTCTTTTTATTTCAGATATGATCAAACCATGGTGGGTCTGGGGCTTCTGGGTATCACCCTTGTCCTATGGCCAGCAAGCAATTTCGGTTAATGAGTTTACAGCTACAAGATGGACAACGGCATGTTCTCTAGATTACTGTGGAAGAATTGTCTTATACGAAAAAATGCTTATATTTTCTCTAAACATGAGGATATTTCTCTAATGGTGTATCCTGATTTTGCAGAAATTGATTTCTGGAAATACTCCTCTTGGTACTGCTATTCTCCAGCTTCACGGCTTACCCAGCAGTAGTCACTGGTATTGGCTCGGAGTTGGTGTGATATTTGCATATGCTTTCTTTTTCAACGTTACAGTGACAGTTGCTCTTGCCTACCTCAACCGTAAGTCATCAGACAAGCTTTATATTCTTGAACAATTTGCAATTACTTAGATGGCATGCGATGTAAAATCACAAAACAGAGTTCACACGCTAGGGAATCAATTAATTTAACATATCATCCAGGGACAGTCCTAAGACTTTGGTAGGGGTGCTGCTGTCATAATTTATTCCACAGGAGGTTAAGAAGGGTGTGGTTATAAGTACTCAAATTTAGTAACATTTTATTCAGCATAGTCTCTATTTCTCTTTATACTTCCTCCTGTTTCTCTTGATGCCCGTGTACATGAGCCATGAGGACTTGCAAAATGTGTGAAATCCAGCCAGTATGTGTTCATTATTCCTGAAAATAATAATATTAAGGTAACTAATTTGTAGATGCTGCTTAGATTTTCGTGGCATGTTGTATTCGAACTATAAAGGAATTAACAAAATGGATGAGGTCCAGAGAGTATTGAAAAGATTTTAAGTCGTGTTACCAGTTTCAAGGTCCCTATAGGAAAGTACTATTTACAAAGGTTCCAACAAGTATATCTGATCGAACGAAAAATTGCATGGCTGCACGTTAAATAATATGAAGCTGCTAATTACTAGAGTAGTCGCTCGCACTGTCCCTTCTGATTGTTACAATTTCTTGGTTACTGCTACAGCTCTTAAGAGGTCACAGACAATTATTCCAGTTGATGATGCCCAAGAAAATTCAGCTGGTAAGTAGTCATCCTTAACAGTATCTCAACAGTAAGCATATACTACAAAATGTTTTACTATTTGTTACAAACTTTTAATTTGACAGGTCAAAATGTGGAAATACGTTCCAGTAGAATCACAGCAGAGGGAGAAACTAAAAAGAAAGGAATGATTCTCCCATTCCAGCCATTAGTCATGACATTCCATAATGTCAACTATTTTGTTGATATGCCAGAGGTATCAGCTGATAAGCAACACATTCCAGAATAATTTCCGAAATTCTATAACGAATTATATATCTCTCGTGATAGGAAATGGCCGCACAAGGAGTAAAAGAAACAAGGTTGCAGCTTTTATGTGATGTTAGTGGTGTGTTCTCGCCTGGCGTTCTCACGGCACTAGTGGGAGCAAGTGGCGCTGGGAAGACCACACTGATGGATGTCCTTGCTGGAAGAAAGACAAGTGGTTATACAGAAGGAGATATTAGAATATCTGGTTACCCGAAGGAGCAGAAGATATTTGCTAGAGTATCAGGATATGTTGAACAGTGCGACATACACTCTCCTCAAGTGACAGTTTACGAGTCTCTGTGGTTCTCTGCCTCTCTCCGACTTCCAAAGGAAGTGTCAAAAGAACAAAGACTAGTAAGACCTATTGCACTCCAAGTTTCTTAAGAGGCGTGATTAGTGTTGTGTAGTATATAAATAAATATTAAACTAATACTCATATACAACTCGATCTTTAAAAAAAAATCAATTTCCAGGAGTTTGTTGAGGAGGTGATGCAATTAGTAGAACTTGATTCCTTAAGGAATGCATTGGTAGGCTTGCCAGGAACAAGTGGTCTGTCCACGGAACAAAGGAAGCGTTTAACAATTGCTGTGGAGCTTGTTGCAAACCCATCAATAATTTTTATGGATGAACCTACATCTGGTCTTGATGCACGAGCAGCAGCAATTGTTATGCGAACAGTTCGTAATACAGTTGATACTGGGAGAACAGTTGTTTGCACCATACATCAACCAAGCATACAGATCTTTGAAGCATTTGATGAGGTTCGGCAGTTAAAGTTAAAACTAGAGTATACTATTTGATTATACATTTTTAGTTAATGTATTAAATTTGAAATTGCAGCTGCTTCTTATGAAGCGGGGAGGTAAAGTTATATATGGTGGGAATCTTGGTCAGAAATCACATATCATGGTCAACTATTTTCAGGTAAGTTTAGCCGATTAATACATTATGGGTAACTTTGTTATGTTGTATGTCAAACTTCTTTTGATTTTGAGAGGCATCGATGACTACAATTCCACTGGCTATATCTTTCCTCTTTGTTCTGTTTATTTCTTCCTCTTCTGTTTTGTTTTTTTTTTTCCTCACTGTAGGAGTGTCAAGTAACGGCTTGTTTTTTTCTTCCCAGGAGATTGATGGAGTTTCTCCTATTCCTGATGGTTACAATCCTGCAACTTGGATGCTTGAGGTTAGCACACCTGCAATGGAAGAGAGGATTGGTCAAGATTTCTCGGTGATATACAAAAACTCGGTTCAGTTTAGGTAAACATAATATTTTTATTGAATACCATATTTTTCCTGATTCTACCAATTATCAAGAGAAAGGGGAAATGTTCAACAATCATTTTCATATCAATTACAGGGAAGTTGAAGCTACCATTGAGCATCTGAGTATTCCACCTGAAAATTCAGAATGCCTGAAATTTTCATCTACATATTCGCAAGATACAATGTCTCAATTCACTCTGTGCCTCTGGAAGCAAAATCTAGTATATTGGAGAAGTCCTGCGTATAATGCTGTGAGATTGTTCTTTACAACATTAAGTGCTATTATAATTGGCACAATATTCTGGGATGTTGGTTCAAAAAGGTAAATATTTATGCTGCATGTTCTTCCTACTAACTCACTGAAGCTTGTTGTACTCATTGTGCAACTTAAACACTGGTTACGTCAATTCACCGAAAATGCTATCACTCTGATTTGATTCTTCATACTTCTTCAATTGATGATGTAGGGATTCAACGCAAAACGTGTTTGTTGTAATGGGGGCTTTGTACTCTTCTGTGTTGTTCCTTGGGGTCAACAATGCTTCATCTGTACAACCAGTAATCTCTATTGAGAGAACAGTTTTCTACAGAGAAAAAGCCGCTGGAATGTTCTCTCCTCTCCCATATGCATTTGCCCAGGTAAGTGATCTTCTAAGTGTGAATTTAGTTTAGCACAAATCATATAACACCAAAGGATTCTTATGCATTGCCCCCTTCATATTCCGTTATAATTTATGCATTTGATTTTCAGCAAAATAGTTATAGCTTCTCTCATATTTAGCAATTGTACTTGTTCATTCATCGTGAATAACTCCATGTTTCTAGGGACTTGTGGAAATCCCATACATTCTGGTGCAGACGATAATATATGGTAGCATTACATACTTCATGATCAACTTTGAGAGTACAGCAAGTATGTTTTCTTTCATATACTTGCACATAGGTTCATCTATATCAAATTTTACAAAGTACTCCATAAATTTATAACTAATATATGTTCTCCGATTATTAATTTGCAGGCAAATTATTCATGTATCTCCTTTTTATGTTTCTCACATTCTCCTACTTCACCTTCTATGGAATGATGGTTGTTGGTCTAACTCCGACCCAAGACTTGGCTGCCGTCGTTTCCTCTGCATTTTACTCATTATGGAACCTACTCTCAGGCTTCCTTGTGCCAAAACCAGTATGGCTGCTTTTCCTATAAAAACAATGACTTAACTAGTTGGTGCATCTCTCTAGTTTTTCTTATGAATGAAATGGTGATGAATGCTAGTTGGTTGCTTTCTGTAGCTTTTTCTTATAAATAAAATGGTAATGATTACATGTCAACAAGTTTTTCTTATTTATGACAAAGACCATAGTTGTCTGGATATGATTTTACTTATTCCACTTTTGTGGTTGTTACATCATTTGCGTATATATTATCAGTTGTGACTTCTTATATATAGTTAGTGATGAAAATGTGTCTTATTATGCAATTTATCTAAATTACCAAGTATATAAAAGAATTCTGTTTTTGTTTCAGAGCATTCCTGTATGGTGGATATGGTTCTATTACATTTGCCCAGTTGCATGGACATTAAGGGGCATAATTACTTCCCAACTCGGTGATGTAGAGACAATCATCGCAGGACCTGGATTCGAGGGTACCGTGAAGCAGTTTATAGAAGTGCATTTTGGCTATGCGCCAGGGTGGACTGGCATCACAGTCGCGGTGCTTATTGGATTTAGCATGCTCTTTTTTTGTGTTTTTGCTGTTTCTCTCAAAGTTCTCAACTTCCAGAGAAGATGACACTTTTCGGAATTGAATGAACAACTTAATCTTAGGACTATTACACTGACAAAAGGCTCTTAAATTATCTTTATAAATTATAGAGTAGAATAGTTTGTTTTCTCTTTATATAAATATTTTAGAGTTATTATAGAGGCTTTTTCACAATAGTTCTTGTACTTGTAGAGATAGTTATATAGTACCCTTTTAATTAAGGGCACAATTAAGAAAGACACCCTTGTCTAGTTAAGCAATGTATATGAAATGGCGCAATTGAAAAATGTCGATCCTGCAGATTTAGAATGAGTATGAATGATAGCAAGTGAAGGGTAGTAATTATTGTTCAGTTTTTCCTTATTTTCGTGAACGTTCCACCATATTTTCACACAAAGCATGCCTTGTAAAACTGAGAATTGCATTGTTGGGTGGTTTACTAATTCAACAAGCTCGTGAACATTTCCATTAGTTGTTTTACACGCCATCTAGAAATGCTTTTATTTTGGTTGATGTTAAGGATAAATTTATAGTTAACGGATGACTAGATAAAATTTTTATCAATTTCATTTCTCTCAAATCGAGAAAAGTGAGTAAAATATTAATTTGTGTGTGATAGTATATTGATAAAGTTGTAATTAGTTGATAAAGTAGGTAAGAGAGTGAATAAAATAATGAAAAAGTAGGAAAGATAAATAATAAGAATTATGTAGTGGAATTATATAGTGGGATAAAAACTTTTTCATTTTTGAGTTAATAAGTTTCAAATGAAATACCAAAAAAGAAAAGTTATAAAGGTTTTAATGGAACGGAGGAAGTATGAGTTAGTGGATGAGAGGTTACAATGTTAATGGATGAATACTTTAATATAGACAAGTATTGGAGATGGCTTGTCTCTTCGTATTACTTCACACTTGTATAAATACCCCTATTTGTACTCTCATTGTATACACACAACTTATAAGTGAAGAATAAACTTTCTATTATTTCCATTATATCTCTACTCTCTTCATGCTCTTATCTCTTTTTTCTCAACACGTTATCAGCACGAAAGCGTGCTCAACCAACTGATATAAAATGTACACTAAGATCCGAAAGAAAAGGCTAGAAGAAGAAGAGTTCCAATTGACATTGAATGATGATCATCATGAATAAAGAGATTCTTATTACATCATCCCTCCTCTCTCAATTTCATATACCATGTTGATTCATTTTATTATTTTATATTTGTAATTATATATTAATAAGTTATTTCTTCTTGTAGTACATTATAAAGATGCATGAAAGCACCTTGGATGATGGCATACCCATAACATACTTAAGATCATGTCAAATAATTTTGATAAGAGATTACATGTGATCGCTTACAAATTTCGATTCATGGAGCTTACATATGAATGAAGCATCAATGGAGCTACATATACTTTGAAAAGATAATACTACTACTTATCATCTTTGAAGATAAGTGCTATTTTGCTTATGATTTACTTCTTTGAAGATTCTTTTTATCATCATATGATTATCTAACCACTCTAATTTTATTATTAGTGGTGAATCATATTCAAACTCATATTTTGAAAGAACGCTTTACAATATCGATGATACAATACAAAATCATATACTTTAAAGTGAATATGTGATACAAATATGAAGCCAATATAAGGCAAATATGATATATGTCTTTACTCTTTACCATCAACGATGAAAACTTAAAAGGTTAAATACCTTATCATCAAAGATCCACATATCTTGAATTTTAATATAATCACCAAAAGTGTTACAATGATTGATGGTTGTTAAAATATATGTCCGCTGACATATCATGAACTATGATAAATCCATTTTCTTATGGATCAAATGTTCTAGTTTCGTTTAGCTAGACAAACATGAAATGTACACCTATACTAGAAAAAAATGGAATTATTCATGTGATGCAAATATAATATAAAATAACCAACTCACGTAGTTGGAAGATGGTGATGCAAATAAAAAGTGGAATAACCGTTATTTGATCTATACAAGTGCATCCATGATCACATCATAAGAGGTGTTTGAAAAAAAAAAGTTTTAAACTTTACTTGAAAGATCATGGTCAATTTACAAAATTGATTCTTCTCATTCCCTGAAGTAAATGTGAACGTTTTGCTTGTTTATACTTGCATCAAACACCAAAAGAAAGCATACAATAAACTCATCAACCTCAAGTTGAGAGAAAATATGTAATTTGATGCAACAAATTAGGTAATGCACTTATAACTTAACCGTTTATGTGAAACCTGAAGTTTTCATATGATTATGTGCTGAAAACTATCTCGTATTGTATTTATTATTATGGCATGACACAACACTGACATTAAGCATGGAAATGAAGATTTGAATTAACAAAAGTCACACTTAAAAAGTTGACAATTATTGAGAATACGTGGCATATACCCACAAGTGTGATCTTCAATTTGAGAGCAAATTTTATTTTCAGCACCAGAAAATTCAACTGTGCAAATTTATGACTCCCCATGATATTGTTCTCCGCAGAGAACTAATGCGTGGAGCATACAAAATGATTGTATATTTAAGCTGGGCATTATATTTTAATGAGCCCTAATTTTTCCAGCTTAGGGGAGGAATATACATGAATAAGCTGGTAAAAAAATAAATAAATCGTAGATGAGCGAATTGATCCCATATATTTGAAAGTTCAAACTCGAACTAAAGATTCAACTTCATGTTACTATATCAAGATATGTTCAAACATAGTTTTATGGTTTGAATGTTAACCCGCTATGACCCTATTTTGAGGCATACATAGTTACATATCAATCGTAGAATGACATGTGATGGACATTGAGATATCTTGTCTATTGTACTAATAATTCATTCACCTCAGTGGGTTCCAGTGTTAACTACAATACAAGAAACATGGCAAAAATAAAACAGTTGATACTCTTGAAGAGTAATGTATGCCATAAAAACATAGATATCTGAAATGATACCTACAAAATATTCATATATCAATCATCAGTACTGACTTGAAAAATCAAAGAAATAGATCTGAAATACCGGTATACATGGAACCGAGAAATGAATAAGCATATGAAAATTTCGATGGACATGATTTATTAGACATGTAAATAGGAATCTTACATGTGAGCATCATGATGATAGAAAATGAGTTCACTGATTAAACGAATTCGAAAAACCGATAGATTTTGACTTGCAAGTAATATATTTTGAGAATTTCAATGAGGGGGATATAATCTCCGACACTTAGTCCCAAGGAGACTACATATACCATGTTAGCAACTATGGATTGAATGAGTAAAGTTTCTTGAGGATCTAATGTTTCATATGTGAAACCACTATACTCATCATTATCAACATTATGTTGATGAAATACAAAATGGTATTCACCGCAATAAACTATTCAAGTATGAGTTAAAATTCTCATTACTCATGAAAAGTAATATTGGTTACACCGATGTTAGCAACCTGAAGTTTGAGCATATAAAGTAGATAATGATTGAAAATCATTGAGTACTTTTGCGCATCACATGAGCAGTTGTTGTACTTTTTTTCCCTTTGACTAGGTTTTTATCCAATTAGATTTTTCATAGCAATGTTTTAACGAGGCAACATTATAAGCGCATCTAAATATCTCCACATCTTTGATACATGTGATAAAGATAAGGTTATGAGACTTATTGGTCCAACCTTACAATAATATGGAGTGATGTTATGAACATTAAAACTGCATGATGTTCCAAGTCAAGTATTTGGAAGTTCTTTTACACGAAGGCAAGCTACATATTACCAAAGTTCTTCTCTGCCATCATCTATGAGAAGAAGATTACATTCAAGTACATAAGATTTGAAGATTTGCTCACCAAATCATATCAGACATCATCATTTGAGAACTTGGTCAGGAGAATTTGAATTTCAGCAGTTTGAAGAAGTACAATGATGCATTGATCAGGAGAGTTGGACACTCACTCCACTTTTTTTCCCTTGATTAAGTTTTTATCCCATTAAATTATTTTTAGCAAGGTTTTTAATGAGACAATATATCTCTCGCGTACCAACATCACCAACTATTGTCCATTCAAGGGGAGTGTTATGAATAAATGTACATTAGTTGTACTAGTTAATGGATGAATGAATGAATTAACGGTGTTAGTAGATAATATGAGTTAGTGGATGAGAAGTTACAATGTAGTGAATGAGGACTTTAATATAGACAAGTAGTGGAGATGACTTGTCTCTTCATATTTATTCTCACTTATATAAATACCTTTATTTATACGCTCATTATATACACACAAATTAAAAGTGAAGAATGAACTCTCTATTCTTCACATTATATCTCTATCTTTTCATTATTTTCTCTCTTTTCTCTCAACAGTTCACATATTGGAGCACTATAAAAATTTCAATGTTTTACACGGCATCTAGAACATTGGTCCATGCATAATTCATATGATGTCATTTTTAAAACTTTTCAATGTTTTAATTGGATATTGATAGATGATTATGCTTTAAAGTTAGAAATGATGAATTATTTGACATAATTACGTAATTTTAATTTAAGACATTAACAACAAACATTTTAGAGTTTTATTAATTTCAATTTCATTTAAAAACAAAAATAATTAAGGGGATAATTAATATAGAACTAAAATCATCAGTTATATATAAATATACACGTTTTTAATCTACTTTTATGATCTAAAATATTATTCAAAATAATCACTATCTCAATAAGCATAAATCATGGTACTTTTGTTAATTTTTTGTGAAGTTTAATTTCTCAATCATCAAAACTGCAAAAGTCAACCTTTTTTTATTCTTCTTCCCAATTCCCATAACAATTTGCTGAAAGGAAAAGGAAACAGAAAGTAGTAGTAGTAGTAAACCGAGATACGCAGGTGAGACATTAATACGCCCACAGCAAAAGAAGAATACGAATGTGGAAATAATGG
The DNA here is from genome assembly GCA_036897095.1 of Plantago elongata. Classification (NCBI taxonomy): domain Eukaryota; kingdom Viridiplantae; phylum Streptophyta; class Magnoliopsida; order Lamiales; family Plantaginaceae; genus Plantago; species Plantago elongata. Next base: position 27,881 of record JAYMSP010000670.1, on the reverse strand, counting down.
AATCATGGTATCACATTCATAAATGATGACGAATCACTTTCACTTCTGTACCAACATCCATCAAATTCAATGGCTCTCTTCCAAAATCACTGATTCCAATGTTCTTCTTCATCATGACCTTCACGCGTCTCTTTCTCCTACACCCGCCAATCTCCTCTCGACGCGCCTAATTTCTGCAACTCCAGCTCCATTTAACCCTCCGCCGCACCTCTTCGAAAAATTCTTACATAGATCGGGTCTACGAATACTATAGGACTAGAATAAACTAATTTAACTAATGAAGCAGAATCACTCCTGCTTAATCGTCGGCAACTACTGCCACGATGTCCTGATCAAAGACGACGTCGTTCTCACCGAATCTCTCGGCGGTGCCGCCTCCTTCATCTCCGCCGTGCTCGACGGTCTTTCCGTCCCCTCCGCCGCCGTTTCCAAAGTCGGCTCCGACTTCGCTTATACAGTATCTCACGCGCCGGTTGAGGTTCCTTCATCTCAAACCACGCTCTTCCACGCGCACTTCTCGTCCCAAATCCGTCGCCATGACCGGATCCTCAAGCGTGTGCGTGCTTGCCACGCGATTTTCCCTTCCGATCTCCCGATCGGATCGAGATTTCGGTTCGGACTGGCGGTTGGAGTCGGAGGAGAGATTTTGCCGGAGACGTTGGAGAGAATGGTCGAGATTTGTGATACGGTGTTTGTGGATGTTCAATCGCTGATTCGAGTGTTTGATCCGGATGACGGTACGGTGAATCTGGTGCAGCTGAAGGATTCTGGATTTTACCATCTGGTGCCGAGGATTGGGTTTCTGAAGGCGTCCGCAGATGAAGTGCCGTTTGTTGATGTGAAGGAGGTGAGGAAGGAGTGCTGTGTGGTGGTGACCAATGGGAAGGACGGTTGCACCGTTTACAGTGGGGAGGAGGAGCAGAGGATTGCACCGTTTCCGACTGTTCAGGTTGATCCTACTGGTGCAGGGGATAGTTTTTTGGGTGGGCTTGTTGCTGGCCTGGCGAATGGGCTGGTCGTGGCGGATGCGGCATTGTTGGGGAACTTTTTCGGATCGCTTACTGTTAGTCAGCTTGGGCTGCCAGAGTTTGATTCAAGGTTATTGCAGGTTGGTTGTGGTTTAATTGCTTTATTTCTTTAGATATTGACATGAGCTAGATAGGAGCTACTGTTGATTATTGTTATCATTCAGGAACATTATTTTGCCAAGTAGCATGATATATATGGGTTTCGATAGTGAAATGTGTGCTGTTGTGGTAGTGTAATTCTAATGCAGTTATGAAGTTGGGATAACTGTGAAAATCTGGAATTCAGCCATTTTAATCCTTAATCAGGCTGCATAAGAGTTGAATACTCGTTACTTTGTTGTTATTATGTTAATACGAAGTGCTTGTGGTGGCTTCCTTGAGTAAATGAATGCTATGTTGCATGCCTAAGTGTTATTTAGAATCTGTTGCAATCGATTGAAGCTTATCGGGGGTGTTTAGGTGATATTCGTGCCTGCTTCTTGCTCTTATGGAAAATGGAGATGTATGGTGCTTAGGGAGAGTTACCTTGTCTGCTTACAGTGGTAAAATAGAGCAAAGAAAGAAAAAGCATTTTGGTACAAGCAGAATCATTGATGTGTTTCTAGACACTATACAGTAACACCAAGCAAGGCTGTGTTCTCCTCAGGTTAAAATCACTTCAGTCCAGTTCAGTTCAGTTCAGCTCGACTTAGTTATAATTTATATCTTACTACAGTTCAGTCCAGTAAATCTCAGTTGAAGAACACAGACTAACTGAGTCAGGTTATCTGTTGTGTCCTGTTTTCTATGTTTTAAATCATGTCAGTTAGCTCTAAGATGCTGTCTTTTCCAATCTGAGTAGTAATTGCATTTCCTTTTGACGACTTCTTTTGCGTACACTGTCATTGCATCAAGTTGCATGAGGGGGCTTGATCATAGCAAAGTTATGGTCTAAATTAAAACCATTGCAAGTTTGCAACATCCCAGAGGGGTTGGGAAGAATGTTGGATGCTCTCATGAACAGAGACTATTTTAATTTAATATGCTAGGTTTGTTGTGGCTCCCTTGGTTATCATTTACTTCGTCAATTTGAGACATCTTTTATATGGGGGCTCAGCAGAGACATTCTTAGCCATGTCTGCATGAAACTTAAGTTTTCTCGTATCTTATGTGAATTGAATAGTGACATAGTGAAATTTCTCTTAAAACTCCACAGGCAGTCAAGGATGAATTGCATAGGAAGGGAAAAAAATTCCAGTTATCTAATTGCCATGAAAGGAAAAATGGCAAAATGACGTTTGTGAAGCCTTTGGATCATGAAGAGTTCCTTGCAGTGTTAGGTGCAGCCAAGATTAAAGTCACCGCTCTTACCGAGGAAGGCCAACACGAGTTGCCACATTCACGTAGAGCAATGGAATCTCCAGCGGCTGACCTTTGCCCTAGCAACTTGAGTTCTGGTGCTGCGTCCTATACAGCTTTAGAAGTACAGAGTAAACTTGGATAGTTGGCAAATTTTGTATCAATCCAGAAGAAGAAAATCAATTTGCTTGTCTTCCAACTTTAATTGGCCTCCGTTGGAAGCAGAGCAGAAAAGATAAATGGAAGTTGCAGCCCGTAGAAAGGGATGAGGTGTGTGATAAACTTCAGTTGATTTACGTGACCGAAACAAGAACTGATCATCCCTGCATTCCAGGAGACAAGTGAGGAGCTTGCTGCTGGTACACTCTAGCAGCCTGCAGGGCAACAGTGCTGATTGGAATAAATTAGGGTTGCATTTAGTAATTTAGTAATTTAATATTGTAGCCATGAACTGTGTAGTGTGTATAATAGGTTCTTTTTTTCCAAGTTAACCACCATAATTTAAAAGAATAAATTGTTTCGGTTTTACTTTCAGCAAATTTTCACATATCCCTCCGGTTTCTGTTAAATTTACATGCCTAAAAATATTTATTTAGTGGTCTGTGTGCATGATTCCTCTTCGTAACTACTGGTTACATGATATGTGCCTCAGTGCACGTATGTGCATAAAAACTAGGAACATGAACAATGCACTGTGATGTTATTGATGAATGATGATATTACTGTAGGTGGGACAGGTTCGTGGATGGTAGATTGTGCTCTAATGGGAAACAATATGTTAATATATAAATGGATTACTATAGAATATAATTAAATTAGAACTTCTTATTAATGTTAATATTTAGAAGTATTATTGAATTCAAATTCATTTATAATAGATAGTTATATACATATATAATTATATATATATGAGATTAATTAATGAGAAAATGCCCGGAAATATAATTATTTCAAACGCAGAGTAATGGATTCTCCAGAAAATCTCGACTTGTAATTCTGAACCAAAGTTGAGTATGGTTGTTGGGGCCTTCTACATACCCAAGGAGAGACAGGGTTGTGCTCAAGGGCAGGATGCTCACTTCATCTGTGAATCGAAACTAACAATTGGTGTGGCAGATGGAGTCAGGAGGATGGTTGAGCAAGGGCATTGATGCCGGGAAAATACGCAAGAAAGCTCATGTCGAATGTCGTGGCTGAACTTGAAAGATATCCTGACAATGAGAGTGTTGATTTGCCGAAGATCTTGGGGAGTGCATACTCAAAGACAGACGAACGGGGATCATCCGCTGCATGCTTACTAACACTGAAGAACAATTTATTACATTCTGCTAATGTGGGAGATAGTGGATTCTTGATACTGAGAGCTGGAGTAGAGCTGTACAAATCGCATGTCCAGACGAAAAGCTTCAATCATCCATTTCAACTTGGAAAATCTGCTGACACACCAAAAGATGCTCAGGTTTCATCGTTTCCAGTACAAGCAGGGGATATCATCGTTCTTGGTTTCGACAACTTGTTTACGATCGATATACAAAGAATTTTGGGTTTTCTTCCAGGAAGAGGACCAGAGCGAGTGGCTAGAGCAATAGCTGAGTATGCTTCTTACGAGTCGAAGAACAGATCGGCATTGACACCCTTCCCAGAAGTCTCTTTCAATGCTGGGAGTGTGCACAAAGGAGGCAAGCCAGATGATATAACCGTTGTTGTAGCTTTTATTTTGTAACAATAACTAGAGGTTGATTGCCTGCCCTATGATAAGATATTGAGTGTTATTTGATCCTTTTGATTAGGCAGAATCCTACTACGAGTTTGTGTATGCCTGCCTTAGCCACCAGTTGGAAATGTGATATGTGTATAGGTATAGCTATTTTTTTTTTCTTTCAATTCTTTTAAAACGATAAAGTGATTCGAAATTCTAATCTATTGATTCAAGATGAAATGTATTATCAATTGAGTTGCAATTTATTTTTAATTATAACTAAATATTAATAAAGAATTTTAATTCAATATTACTTCTAAATACTAACATAATTAAATCATAATCTAATTATATTTTAAATATATACATTTATTGCTATTTGCTAGACATCTTTGTTCTGTGTCGCTCTTCCAAAATTCAGAAAAATCTCGCAATTTTTTACCAAGACAGGACAAAATTTAGTACCTTAGTTGCACAAAGGTATTTATTAAACAATCAATTTAATTTTAAACCTTGAGTTAATTTTGCATCCGAATCAACTTAATCTGTAAAATAAATGAAAATTTATACATCAATTATACTCCCAATTTAAAAAATAAGTTCTATATTTAACTACTACTACTAATATAAAAAGAACCGGAGTTTCCTTGAATAATTACCAAAATTGAAGAGACTGATTGGGATATAATTTAAATGGTCTCTTTTAATTGAAACTGTATTTTTTATGTATAAAAAGTTCGATTTGAATGGGGAGATAGACGCTTTTAGCAGTATGACAAACAACCCCTAAACATTTATTAAATGTTTGGCTATATAATGTTTATATCTTCCATTAAAAAAACCTGGCAATTTATTCACTTGACACCGCATATACCATTTTTAATTAAATAGATTTCATATACTCCTGTGTAGCGTCATTTTACACACATAATAAGAGGTATTGCAAGGTGTATGTTTTATTATGAAGATTTCTATTTTTAATTTTTTAATTCATATAACTTTAAAAAAATTAATATATATAATTTGTTTTCACACAAATATTATGTGTTTAAAGCGCTCACAATTAGAATAATTTTATCCCAATATATTAGTAGTATGTAGTAAGTCATATATATTTCCCTTTTTCTAACTTATGAACCTATTCCTCAAAAGAATGTCAATATTTCTTATCAAAAACAGTAAATAATCATATATGGCAATTGCACTACTATATAAATTCCCGATCTCCTTTTTTTTGGAAGAATTTTAAACAAAAAATCCTTTGAAATTAAATATTATAAAAAAAGACTCGACATGTATTGATACAGTGTGATAACACAGCGAATCCTATATTGATATAATGATGTTACTCAACGATGTCATGTGTTTATATAGTGTTGTGACCTAGATCATCTGGAGCGAAAGCGCGAGAGCGAGAGCGTCAAATTTAAAAAATATAGAGAGCGCGAGCACCTTAGAGCGTATATTATTAAATTTATAGATATATTTATATTATATATAAATAATTTAGTTTTATATAGGAAAACCCGAATAAATTATAAATGTAGAATATAATAGTAGATAAATAAAGGATTAAATATATTGCAAATAAACAAGCTGGTGTAGTGATGAATTAGTGAATTTAGAATACAATAATAATGAATTTACAAAAGCTACTTTACTTGTTGCCAGAAAGAAACAAAACAACTACTAGCAAGTAACAAATTCACGTTGCACACAAACCAAAATTCGTAACAGACAAAGTCAATTGACCAAAACAGAGTCAACACAACAAATCAAACTATATACAGAATACATAACGAACAGGGAAGCTGGTGACATTGGCAATTCACAACACATAGCAGCATCAATTCACAAGATTCAATATACTTTATATGTTTATATACCTACCGACGACCGAATACATACTAACAAAGAAGAAACTCAAAACATAGCACAAGATTCGGTTAAGAGAAGAAGCAGCAGAAAGCGCTCGAATAAGAAGAAAAGAAAAAGAAGAAGACGCAGCTGAGAGAAGACTCATTGTAGTTGATTGAGCAGCAAGCAAAGCTCGAAGAAGAAGGCGTAGAGAGAGTAGAAACGTAGAAGAATTCAATGATTTAGGCCTGTTTTTCGATGCGTGAATTAAGAATATCATAGTGCGCGTTCTGAGAATTCTTAAAGCGCAATTTAGGACGTTATGCACTCCGTAAGTGTGTGTGCGATTTGAGCGGTTTTGAGGGACTTGGGGGGCATTTTTAGGTGACATAGATTGTGATACGGAGAGTCTCTCATTATTGTAAAATTTGGGGTGGGTTCCCATGTGCACCATTTCTTCTTCCTAAACGGATTTCTTTCCTAATCCATTGCCAAACCAGAACCAATCAGAAGAAGGACGTGTCCCACAGCAGCGACTCCACGCTCCACGATCTTGCCCGTTCCCGACTCCAACAAAGAAAAAGGGAAACCCAAAAGTAGTAAATTGTCATGTCGCATCGAGTCAACTTTCCTCAAATCCACAAAAATATAGAAACACCGCTCTAATTTACCATTGTTTGTCCAATTAGGGTTCTTATTTCAATTCCTTTCAAAAGATAGGATTATCTATTTTCCTATTTTGGATTCATCTGATTCTCTTTTCTATTTCTTAGCGCGATTAGATTTGTTGTTGTTGTTGTTGTTCTATTGTTGATGTATGCTAATTTTGCTCTGTATTCGATTTGAAATTCGTATTCTGGATTCGAGTTAGCATATAGCCGTTGTGTTTATCCCGCTTTTTTCGAGGCTTTTTGTAGTTTTTCTGCTGTATTCATTTGTGTTTGGAAGATGAAGCAGCAGAAACGGAAGAAGCGATCGAGGCATTCTAAATCGAAGGAATCGATCGCCAATCGAGGTTGTGGAGTAGTACTTGATGAGAAGGAGCAGAGAGTTTTGAGTGATTTGAGGGAGGTTTTTGCTTCTTTGTCGTTGGATGAAGTTACTGCAGCTTACAAGGAAGCTGATGGTAACCTTGACAAAGCTGCGGATATTTTGGCTGGTGTGGTTGAGAGTGTGGTGCCTGAGGATCAGAGTACGTGCACGACTTGGTCAAGTTCGAGTGGGAATTGTGTTGCGGAGTCTAGCTCAAGTTCGAATGGGTCGGATTTGTTTTTTGGAGATGGGTGTGATTTTGGTGGGAATGGGGTGAAGGTGAAGACGAAGCCGAAGATGAAGAAGGTTATTGCTTCTGCAGGGACTGTGTCAACAGTGTTGGGCAAGGATTATGTGAGGTCTACTCCGATGAAGGGGTCCTCTAAGATGAAGGATTTTCGTGAGGAGAATTGGAACCAGGAAGCAGTGGACTTCTTGTGCTCGATGCTTGGAGATGAGTCTGAGCTTGGAGTGGCTGTAGTTGCCGATGTTTTATGTGAGTTGCTTGTTATCTTTGTACTTTTGGGTTTATGTTTTATTAAATCCGGACATATTACAGTAGAGTATGCCATTTTGAAATATTGTTAAACTACTTTACCAAACAAACGTATGAAAGATATAATGCAGTTAAATTCTAAAAAAGGGACTTGGATAATCTATATTTTGAGTTATGGTGGATAGTTTGTGATTGACTTTGATTTGTAGTTTCTTTTCTTATTTGGCAGGTCAATGTGGGTATAACCTAGAGAAGGTGAGGGCCTTAGTTTGTTTAGTTTATATTGTATCTGCTGACCAGGTTTTTGTTTTTATCTGAAAAAGACTTGGATAGGAGTAATTGCTAGGTTCACATTTAACTTGAGATCTATGGTTATGGGTAGAATCGGTTGTGTGGGATGTTGCTGGTTTCACCTGTAAAAACTCTTCTGGCGTATTTACCCTATAACGTATGGATATTCTCTGGCAGCGTTAAATTTTAAGTTTGCATTCATTTTTTGGAGTAGGAGAATGATTGTCAGTACATCAGAATTTCTGAAAGGGCTTGATATTTGAACGAACTTTACACGTTTCGAACTGAAGCACCGATGTTCTTGTTACTCTTTTAATGACAAAGTACTGAAAACGTTTTAAAAGTAAACTGGGTTTGAATGCCTGAGACACTTGGCAATGAAGTGTCTCCAAGCTCAGTTTGGTGATTGTGTATATCTAATGCTACTCCATGCTTAGATTCCTAGACACCATGCACGGGGGTTTTTGTGTTCTTACTTTTCTTTTTTCATGTATCTTTATTGATTCTTTTGGGTATTGACCAAGGAGTAATTGCCTGCTGACAACAAAAATTAATCTCCTTCAAGTTTGAGAAGGCAAATGGTAGACCTCCACATCTAAGTTTGCTCCATTCACAAGAATGGAATTGCATGCAACATTCGCAAGAATGGGATTGCCTCCCAACCTCTTGCTAAAGGGATTTCTTATCCCAACCTTTGTTGTTGTCTGTTTTTCTATCAAATGAGATGCATAATGATGCTTTTAACTTTTAAGTAGTTCAGAACATTAGGTTCAATAGGAATAATATTTGATACTGTATTTTCTGACAATCCATTCCACTTTCTCAGGCTTTAGATGTGTTGCTTGACTTTGGATGTACGATTAACAACAGAGAAGATTCTCTGGGATCAAGTGATAGTGTATGCTACATCCGTCTCATATATTGCTAGTCTATAATGGCATATTAATGCTAGTCCAGATTCCACAACTTCGAAATATCTTATCAAGCTATTGTTTTCCTGCAGCTGAATGATCAAACATCCGATTCTACTTCTAATTCATCTGAAATTGAACTTCAGGACAATGTGTGGTTTAGAGGGAATCCATTTAGGTAATGGGAATGCATATGATTTTCGCCTGTTCTGTTCTCAATAAAAAGATTCCGTCTCTGCTATGTTGAAGGTGTACACTATATGTAATAGTCTTCTGGGGAGTATATGTAATGGCCTTTTGGGGAGTATATGTAAGGGCCTTCTGGGGAGTATATGTAAGGGCCTTCAGGGGAGAGATATATGTGAACTAGGATTATGCAGTCCTTTTATTGCTGAGGATCATCCTTGGTATGTATAGGGCATTGGAACAGTAATAGTAAATAGCACCCACCACCTTGCAATTTTGTGTATGATATTAGGGAAATGGGAAGTTGTTCCAGGTAGCTCACAGTAAGGCCTGTCCATTTTTTTGGGGCACAAAGTTTTGTTTTGTAATCATTTATTTACTACTCCCAAGCTAAAAAACTTAGTCAAAAAGGCTTGTGGTTGTGATTGTCTGCTTTTCAGAAGCTAATGGTCATTATAACTTTTTGAAATTTTTGGATAAAACACTTTACCCTGAAATTATGATAAACCAAGCGGCCACACACTCAAGTGTTTAGCACATTCTTCTAATCCATACTAGCAAGTGGCTTTTCTTAGTTTTCCATACAATTTATTTCAACTGTTTACCAGATATACGAGGTATGTCTTGATCTTGAGTGGAGAAGTTTCCCATCCCAAGTTTCTATCAAGACACTAAGTCAGCATGTCCCTGCACTATCCAATATAATAAGCTAAGGGGTTTGATATTTTCATTTTATTGTTTCAGGGGTCTATCAAAAGCTCCCGAATCCAGTGGATCTGACCTTTCATCTGAGTCGGGATATTTTGAGTCCGAACTCCCACAGAAGGTGTTGGAATCATTGTTTAGTATGCCCACTCCCAAGAGTGCTGAACATGAACCAAACACCATGAATTGGAGAAAGGTAGTTAAGCAAATGACATCCCTTGGTCAATTTGAAGCTGGTGCTAGTAAAAGAGAGCAGCCACTACCTGGTAAATTATGCTTTTCGATTCAACTGAATCATAATGTTTGTTAAAAAAACAATTTATGTGCTTGCCTTGCTGGTCATATGCTGAGACTATGTTATTACTGGCTGTTTGATTCTGTTATTGAAAGTCGATGAGTTGTATACATAAGTCACTGTGTGTGTGGCAGATGCTGTTTTAAAGTTGATAATTCCATGTTCCTCCCTACACAATCCAAATGAGGAAGCTTTACGAATTAGTATCTCACATTGTGTTACATCTCGGACCAATGTTTCTGCTACTCAATTTGGACTAGTGGGGGTGTTTCATTAGTATAAGTATTTTATGAATACATCACATGAATGTTGCCGTCTCACTATTGCAGTCGACTTCACTGACTCATTTTATGTAGGTAAAATGTTTTTAGTTTAAAAGATTATGGTTTTGGTTGCACATTTCCATTTTTTTTCCCCTCCTAGCTTTTGAGCTTGGATATTATGGAGTAGTTCTTCCTTCCAATCTCATACGTGTCAATTTGTAGCTAAAGGTGAGGAATATCGGGTGCTTAGGGCATCTGCAAAGCAGCATTGGGATTCTATGAAATCTTACTATCACAAGGTATATCATCTTCTAGTTGTAGAGCTAGTGGACGTAGAATCGCAGATTTTCATCTTTGAGCTTGTAATCTGACAAGGAAGATCTCATTGCAGGCTACAACAGCATTTTCAAATGGTGAAAGGCAGTATGCATCTTATCTCTCTGAACAGGTGCTGCCTTGCACACCTTGTGCTATTATTCTACATATTTGAGCCTTACTATGATTTATAGTCTCTTTTGCATGTATAGTTTCTTTCAAACAGTACTTTGACATGGAATCTCTTTGGTGTTGACATGAAGTCTCTACTGTATAAATAAATGTTTGGTCCTGTACGCATTAAACCATCATCCCTGCCCAGGCTGTTCAGTTTATATTCCCCCACTTAAGTTGCTTCTCTTGCTCGTGTATCTATTCAAGTTTGGGTTAATTAGATCTCTCTTTCCGTAAAAGATGGATAATGAGCTGAGCTTCATTGAAGTGGTGGTCGTAGGAAAGACTTGCAGTCTTTCACATTGACTGTATAGGTGTAAAAAGGAGAATAACATAACAGAACATATAAATGAAACCAAGTTCTTAGAGATGAGGCTGTTTGGATCCAAGTTCTTGTTTGCAAGACAAAATAAATGGCTGGTTGTTGAAGTTCAATGTTAGACATAGATCTACTTCATAGAAAATATATGATCACACCATTTAACAGCACCTTGCTGACCATCCCATTCAGATACATCTCTTTGTAGTTATTATGATTGGTATTATTTTATAATAATTTTGTTGTGAGATAGCTATATGAACTATTTTCTCTTTGAATTACTACAGGGGCGGTTACAAAATAAAATGGCCCGAGAAGCGGATGAAATGGCGAGCAAGGATATATTCACTGCTAGGTGGGATGTTGTATCTAAAACAATTATCCGAAACTTATCTGGTTAAGGGTTCTTTTTGCCTCACCTTTATGTTGAACTGCAGAAACAGGAGTATTGAAAACATAATTACTATCGATCTTCATGGACAGCACATTAAACAAGCTATGAGGCTTTTGAAGTTGCACCTTTTGTTTGGTGCATATGTGCGCTGTAAGAGTCTACACCTTTGATATTACATGATCTAATCATGATTGTGAATGAAGTACCTTGATAGCATTACTGTCATGTTTAAAATTTCAATGCTGGTGTTCCTAATTTTTTTCTCTCAATCCTTGTGTTCCAGCTGTTCGGCTATTCCGGGTCATAACTGGCTGCGGGAGCCAGGGTGTTGGCAAGTCAAAGCTGAAATCTTCGGTGAGGATCTGTGTGGTTCCTGTATATATATTTTTTTCATAATACACTCGCGTAGTACGAAGATACCTGCGCCACGGTGCGATTCCGGTAATTTGCTGAAAGTGCACCTAGAAGGCTTGTTGCACAAGTTAGTCTTTTGGTAATCCTGCACCTTTTGCGGGATTATATTTATGTTGATGCAGAACTAGTTAATAAGTCTTCGTCACAGTGCAGTTTTTATGGTTTCACTAGATTTCATCACACAATTGAAGAAAAATCAAACTGGTCATAATAAATTATAATACTGGAGGTGCAGATTGTTGTACAACTATCTATGTTCAGAGGAATGAAAAATATGCACGAATTTAAACATAAACTTGAGCGGAACCCTTTTTTAACTTAGTTGCATAATGCATAGTATATATCCTTCAGTTTTATCTCTGGGCCTATTTCTTTCCAAATTGTAATTATGTAGCAAAAGAATTTCAGAAATATTTGGCGAACAAAGTTTCCTTGAGTTGTTGAAACAAGATGGAGATCACATGCAATAGTAATAACTAATAACACATCAAAATCTGGCTGAAGTTTTTGTAAACTGAAAGCTTACGATGTAAGCCAAAATCTGGGTTGATTATTGATTAAGTTCTCTATTTTAGTAGCTTTTCCAGTTAGGTTGCCACCCATGCTATATCTTACTGATACTGACAAATGCATGAGATCATGTAGATGTTTTATGCTTTCTGTTGAGGTAATTTGAGTCATTCATATTTCTAACCTTTTTATTACCCATATTTGGCTACTGTTTAGGTAATTGATCTTCTTAACAATGAAGGAATCAGATATTCCGAAGAGAACAGGGGCACCCTTCTCATTAGGCTCAGCGGCCAAACAGATTTTAGCTTCCTAGATTCTGTTAGTGACAGTGAGTAGCAAAGCAGTCCTGTATACGGTCCTTCACATCCACAAATGGACAAAAACAAGACAAAGGGGTTCCTTTATTATGGAACCAGGATTGTGAAGGTGTTAATACTGATTATTAACTTAACCTTTCTAAGCTTATTGTATGTTAAGATCATGTTGATCAGTAGAGTATCACCATATGCGAACCTGCTTGCTGTGTTCGCTAGCTGTGTATGCCTTGCTGTAGTAGCACGTAGACAGCTATAGCTGCGAAAACTTCAGGGGTTGATTTCAACTGTTAACTTATGTGCATAACTTCTTTTGCTAATTACCAGACTTGACCTCTAATTATGTTTAAACGTACTTGCTAGCTCAAGTTGAATACCATCGTTCCCTCCGGCCATTGTTCAAGGCATCTATTGTGGCCAATCAATGTTGAGCTCGATACCAACTAGTGGATCCTTTACATACAAGTTGTTTACTTTATTGTCATGACAAGTGAGCCAATCATGATGTATGTGTACAAGAACTGCCACGTGTTGAACATATCGTAACATTTTTAGAAGTCGCTTCAATATTAAACGGGATGAATTACTACCTCAAAGAAAGATTTGACAATAAACTCGGTGATATATAAATTGAGATAAACTCACTTTGTAATGTAAAATTTAATCATTATGTCTAATGTTATTTTAAGTTAAAAATGAATGATATTAGCGTGGTAAAAGTTTACTTTTATAAGTTGTTAGGTACCTTTTCAGTTTAATGATGCATTAATTGCAGAATACTTTTAAACATCGAAATGAAATTTTAGGAGAGTGAGTGAATTTTATAAGATAGTTAAAATAGTGAATATAATATTTTAGTTTCGTCTTTATTATCTACTATTTATAAATTGTATGAGATAAATATGTAATTTTATACGTACTACACAATTTATAAATAGTAGTCGAACAGTGGCGTGATTAGCATAGAAGAACCTTAAAAGGAGTAGGTTACAAATAGTTAAAGTGTCCGTAATCCGTACTATAGATTCTGACTTATGGGATCTATTTTGGAGTTATTGATGTCCACGTGTACCATCACGTGATCCGATTAAGATTTATTTTATATATGTGAGTACATATATATCTAAATTCCGTTCAAAATATTCAGCTAGCTATCTCTGACGGATCCAAACCCAACGTAATAGCTGCTACTACCGTCACTCACTCTATAAATAAAACCACCCACCAGTTCTACTACTTCCTTTCGTTAACACTATCTCATAACCGCCATGGACAAATCTTCTAAAAAACAACCCACAGGCAAACGCCGCCTAGTTACCCGAAACTTCCTCGACGGCACCGGCGAGATAATAGATGACAGCGCCGCCAGAGTGGAGGAGAATCGCGATGAAGCGTGTGCGACGCTCAGTAGGACTTTCAACGAGGTACAGAGGTATTTGGATCATAATTGGCGATTGATCGAGCAGGTGAATAACAATCACAGGTCGAAGATTCCGAGTAATATTGCCAGAAATCCTGCCTTGATTCGACAGATTAATCATAATATTGCTAGAATCACTGCGCTTTACGCGACTATGTCCTCTAATTTTACTGGCATTGTCAACCGGAATAAAGGAGAGTCTTCTAGTAGCAAGGGTTGATTGATTGATTCATGACGATTGCGTAAATAATTTCTCTGAGTGTTTAATTGTGGATTTCATTCGGTTTTGTTTGTGCTGATGTTAATCTGGTTTTGCATCACATTTGATCGTCCTTGTTTCGTTTCTTTTTGGTTTTATAGAGGATTTGATGATTGATTGGTTGATTGATGAGCAGCTGGAGTAGTTAGCTAGCTGCAACCTGTTGAACGTGTGTAGATTGTACGTGAGGTAAAATTTAGCATCGGTACTTTCTTTTGCTTCGGTTTCTTTTGTTCTAGGGTGAAATGTTCATTAATGAGAACTTGTGTTTTCTTTTGAAGGAACATTGAAGAGGATTTTTACTAGAATTGCCAGAAGCATTTGTTGATTCATTCATATTGACGGTTTCTTTTTCCATATTAGTTTCGGTAGTTGGTATCACAATGATTTTATATTGTCGGACAAGGAATTTATACGGATTTTCATTTTGAATGCATTGCTATTAAGCTGGATCTTTGGAGTTCTCTTTTGCCCTTCTATATTCTTCTACTCGTTGTTGCTTAATCAGAGTTCTAATGCATTGCTATTTCTTCACTCATTTTATGGTGCTTTTCGACATATATATAGAGGCTGGCTCTTTTGGCCTGTTATGTGCTCTGTTATGATGATGCGTATATTCGATTGCTCAATTTTCGCCAGGCGGAGTAACATGTGTATACAAGAAAATAAGGCATTGGTGGACAATTGAATGTGGTGAGGATTTAAATACGTATTAACTTCCTAAATCCTAATTGTGCTGGTAATAAACACATCAGATCAAATTTCCTTGCTTGCTGCCTCATACAAGTAAATTGTAAGAGCACGCTGAATTTAAGAGTTGAAAACATCTTTTATGAGTAAGGAAGAAAAGACATCAACACCCATTTCAGCAAGTTTGGAGGCTTGGTAATTCGTATTCAAAATGATATTGCTCAAATTTTGATTCAATACTCCATTCCTAAGTCACCGATGGCTTATAAAGTGAAGAGTATTATAACTTGAAAGTAGAAAAAAAGAAAAAAGTCAGTTGCAAACTTGCAATGACATAGTTATGTTTGGCGTTCAGGATTGCAACTAAAAGCAGTTACATAAAGTTTGACATAGGCACATCGCTCTACTATAAGTTCAAGCTCTTTATCTAGCAAAAGAGCTACGCTTCCTATACGAGGTAATCAGTTTCAAAACACAGAACATCTCGATCACAGGGGAAGTTCACCACTGTCAACAATCACAACACTGCTCTTTGGGGTGCCACTTTGCTTACCCTCGGCTTCAACTTTGTAAACGACATCCATTCCAGAAAGTACCTTTCCAAAGACCACATGACGTCCGTCCAACCTAGACACATAAGAAGTATATGTGTGAAATCAATAAACAATGTTGGAGATGGAACAGCTCTCTCAATGCAGAAAGTATAATAGCCGCTGCAATATCCTAAAAGGGGAGTCAGTAAATATCCACCTATTTCACCACTTTTATTGGTAATGAAGTACTTCACTATAATAGAAATGGGATGAAATAGTTACTAGTTGGGGGTGCTGGGTGGGTGGACAAGCATAATTAACTAGGAGGCTTATACGTAACTCTTCAAACTTCAGTTAGTAAATATCCACATGTTTCGCCGGCTTCATTTGTAAATGCCATCACAAAAATGGAAAATGGTATGGAATATTTACCAGCTTGTTGTCACGGTTGTAATGAAAAACTGAGAGCCATTGGTGTCAGAACCAGCGTTGGCCATCGACAAAAGCCCTGAATCAAAGAACCATAGTGATTAATGCACATTGTCAGCTAAGTCTGAATGTTTGACGATTAAATTAATTTTGATGTGGCACATTAGGTACTAATTGGTATATATATGTTCCAATATAAATTGTTTTAGTACCAGGTCCAGTATGCTTGATCTTGAAATTTTCATCAGCAAATTTATCACCATAAATTGATTCTCCGCCTCTGCCATCTCCTAGAGTGAAGTCACCACCTTGAAGCATGAAGCTTGGAATAATCCTGTGGAATTTGCTTCCCTTGTAGTGCAGGGGCACTCCTTGTTTTCCAACGCCTTTCTCACCTGATGCAAAGAACCAATAGCACAGCTACCATGTATCAGAACACTCAGAAAAACAGCCTAATGAGGCTGCAATTGGACAAGAACAGAAACTGAGAAAGCAACAGACATAATATTTTACCCCAATGCAAAGGTTATGGAACATATATTTGATGCTTCATATTGTTCCATTTTAAAGCATGCGAAATGATAGACAGCTATACACATAATTGATCAATGATTTCCATAAAGCAACTCGAAAGGACACTAGAGCCATACTGTAAATACATGAGAGAACATAGTATAGCATTCAAACATTATCACCTGTGCAAAGTGCCCTGAAATTTTCTGAAAAGGAAAAGAAGAGAAGAATTAGCGTCAGTACATCTAGCACACAAAAGAAGTGAGCACAACCCTTAATCTGGTAAGCATCATACCTGCGGTTTTGGGAACAGTTTTACCAAAGAGGCCCATCGTAATACGCCCTGAAATAGAGGATACATCGCATATGTTAAAACTCTTAGAGAAAAAATCAGACGTATGTCACGTATCTAAATGGTCATACATTGGTAAACAGCAAAACTCAGTAACCAAAAAGGCATCCACTAACACCATAAGTCCATAACTATGAACCAGTGGAAGATTTTGATTAAAAGGGAAGAACCTAACTTGTACCTTCCATTCTAAATACATAATTTTTCAGTCTTTTATCATCCCCATATATCTACAGTAAGTAATAACCAGCTCTACTTAATTTCACTAATTCCTTCTAATAAACAGATGATATCGTACCAGCATCTTCCTTCTCATGATGTGTAAACTACCGCTCCAAGGATGAAATCAATGTCTGCTAGTGATACTAGTAAAGGAACTAGCACAATGTGTAGAAGATCTAGAACATTTAGAGAGTATACCTGCTGGTTTTCCATCGATCTCAACGTCGAAAAACACTTTGTGTGTGACTTCCTTCAAATCTTCCTTTGATTTCTTCGCCTGAGAGACAAAAAATACCATTAATCAATAATGTGCAACAAAAAAAAAACTTAATTGGAATAATATGCAACAAAAAAACTTCAATATTCAACCTTCGCCTGATAGACGAAAAATACCATCAATCAATTGTAGTTACGTGCAAAATTAAATTCAGTAAACCACCAGCACGGCAGGTCATAAAACAAAAAATTATAGTCTTGACCAGGACATATAAAAGCACCAAAACCAAGCAAATTACCCAAGTATCAGATCAGAGTTAATAAACTCGATATTTATCATTATTATCCAAACCGATCGATGCCAAAACTGAGATTGCTGGATCAAATCACATAACCTAGTTCGAACAAAAATCTAACAGAAACAATTGAAATAACTACGAGTAAGGAATGGATTGAGGTAGTAATCAATCACCTGGCAAGCAGCAAAGGTGAGGAAAAGAACCGCACCAAAAACGACAAGGAATCTCCCGTTAGTCGCCATTCTCGCTTGTTTCTGGATTGTAGCTTCTGTTTGTTAAACTCGGAGAGAGTAAAGACTCAGAAGATGGTTGGTGATTTAGATCGGGCATGAACCGGGTTTTCTACTCCTAGTGCTGATCTGGATAGCGATGAACCGGGTTTTCTACTACTAGCCAATAATATGCTGACACGCAGGCTTTATGATGTGTTTAGCAGCTGATCCTTTATTTTCTCCCAGCCCTTAATACTTGGATTATCTTCGCTCCTTGCCGTAGAGTCTCAAGTCCGAACACAATTTTTTGAATTCGTAAGTCCGAATTTGCAATACATTAATTAAAGTGCAGGCCTGGTCCAGAAAATGTGTAAGCTTTTAAAATAGACTTTAATTAATTTTACATCAAATTAAAAATATAAATTTCATATATAATCAATTATCATATATATACCAAAACAAAATTTTAAATAAAATATTAAAATTATCTTTCAAATATTGTCATATTTTTTTAGCTTTAGATAACATATTAAATTCGAAAATGATAAAATATATGTTTCGTTAAAATATATTTTAATTTTTTATATTATTTTTAAGATTATAAATAGTTTATTTTTATTGTTGAAGATAAAATTGAAAAATAGTGAAGAGAGTAATTTTATTTTTTTACAATTTTCATAAGTGACATATAATAGTGAGACACTTGGGTCGATGAAGTGTAGCTCATTTGGTAAATTATTTCACTCTCAATTAATATGTCGGGGTTCGAGTCATCTTTACTGTTTAAAAAAAAATTAGTGGGACACTTATAAAATAAACAATTACATTTTTAATAAATTGGGGTGTATAAAATCTGATTCTTGTGATTTTGTTTTTGTTTGTATCCTTGAAAATATCTAAATTCAGACCAGATACTTTATCTTACACATCTTCTCTAACAGAGGGTACCAGCATAATCACCGATATTTTGTCCATAATCACCGACGTTACAAATTGGTACCAGCATAATAAATATAAGAGGAAAATAAAACGGGCCAAAGAAATTAATAACCTTCATTAATCATCTTCTCACATGGAATCGTGCCACGAAGTTAGAAATTTATAGCTAAAACACTCCATCATCAATGTAGCACTAACAACAAGAAATACCAAAGAATCCAAAAATAGAACTAATATTAGCCATTGTTAAAGCGAGTGAGTAGGAAACGGGAATTCAGCCGACCACCTCTAGACCTAGTTTCTGATTTAGTAAATTACTATGACTATTCTCCTTGAGGAAAGGACACAGATATCAGATAGAAGAAGGTCAACCAAATTCTCAATATGCACTTCATCCTCATAACAACCACCTTCAACCTGCTATCACACCACCCATGGAGGTCTTCTACACTCGGCTCGGTCCGCGCTTAATCTATCACACCCCTCGTTACGTCCTCTACATCTTCTGCTTCCTCGGTCTCCTACTCTTTTGCGAGGTCAGTTGCTTTTAACTCAGTTGATAAGACGATTCGAATCACCACTCTTTAACCATTTAAAAAAAATTATCATTATGTATGGGTTGTGTGTCAATCTAAGCATGGAAGATAGATTATGGATAGCTTAGGTTGAATACATAAGCCTATTACATGAACATGAACAAGATTCTTTCAATCCTAAACTGTAATGATGAATGCTAATGTTGCAGGTAAACAACTATATCTCACAAACCAAGACCATAGTTGGTCACAACTTAGAACCAACTCCATGGCACATATTTCCATCGATTGACGAATCAACATATTCGAAAGCTACCAAAATTTTCCAGTGCAGTTACCTCAAATGTGGAAACACCTCAGCCAACACCGCCCGTTTTCTCAACCCCAACTCTAAGCCGATCCAATGCCCGAGTTTCTACAAAAATATACGCCGCGACCTGAATCCATGGGCACAGTCCAAGATTTCCAAATCTCAGGTAATGAAGGCCAAAAAGTATGCAGCCTTTCGAGTGGTGATTGTTGGGGGCAAGCTGTATGTGGATTTCTACTATAAATGCGTCCAGAGCAGGGCAATGTTCACAGTTTGGGGATTCCTGCAGCTGCTGAGACGGTACCCTGGGATGATTCCAGATGTGGATCTGATGTTTGATTGTATGGATAGGCCAACACTTAATCGGACTGAGCATGAATCGATGCCACTGCCCCTGTTTAGATACTGCACAACGCAGCATCACATAGACATTCCTTTTCCTGATTGGTCCTTCTGGGGATGGTAATATTTAACTACCAGTCATGATTACTAATACCATTCGCTAATTCAACAACTTATAGACTTACAGTGCTTGATTGCGGATAGATGCATGACTATCCCTGTGTTCCAGAAAACTGGAGTCGAATCTCGTGCTTGCTTTTTTTCTTTCTGCAGAATGTCTTCATAATACAGTGCCTCGGTTCCAAATTTAGAAATTTATGCTGCAGAATAATAGCTTCTGGTTTTTTAAATGCATAACATAGAGATATTTAGCACAAGTAGGATTTTTAAGAGTGATGGGCATTTGATACATAAGCAGAAACACGTGAGATTGGATTCTGTATGCATTTTGTAAAAGAGTGATGAACACACAATATAAGCAATGACACTTACCATAAGCTAATAGGGCATGTATAAGTTTCTATGCATAGCATACTTCTATGTATATAGTGTACCAATCTCCAATCAATTTTGCCATTTCAGGTCAGAAATAAATATAAGACCATGGGACGAAGAATTTCAAAGAATCAAAGCAGGCTCAAAACTCCGGAGTTGGAAAAGGAAGTGGCCTGTAGCATTCTGGAAGGGGAACCCTGGGGTTGCTTCACCCCTTCGCATGGAATTGCAAACTTGCAATCACACTAGAAAGTGGAGAGCTCAGATATTAACTCAGGTTTGTGATTTTAGCTCATATTTGACTATGATTCGCCTTGGCTCAACTTCAATAATCTTTCTCTGATAAAATAAGAATATCATGAACTATATCTAGAAGACATTATATCTTGAAACTTATTTTTCCCATTTTTGGGTATCTTGGACTTGAACTCTTAGTACATTATGATAGGATTGGGACGCAGCAGCAAGAGGTGGCTTTGAGGACTCAAAGTTATCAAAGCAGTGTGATCATCGGTGAGCAGATAAGATAATAAGTGATATTATCAAAAACCAGTAAACGAAAACTGATTACCATTCCGTAAGCTAAAATGTAGGTACAAGATATATGCAGAAGGCTATGCTTGGTCTGTGAGTTTAAAATACATACTGTCCTGTGGGTGCCTTCCATTGATAATAAGTCCACAATACGAAGATTTCTTTTCTCGTGGTCTTATTCCAGAAATAAACTACTTGCCAATTTCTCCATTTGGTCTATGTGAAGCTATCAAAAGTGCTGTTGATTGGGCTAATTCACACCCATCCGAGGTAATGACTATTGATCCATTCTTTTATACAGTTACTAAACTGATATTTAATTTTCGAATGGTGTCCCTCAGGGGATAATCCTAAATCAGTTGTGTGTCTAGTTGCCGAATGGTGTTCCTAAGGGTATTATCCTAAAAAAGTTGTGTGTAATTTGGATGAATAGGCTGAGGCAATTGGCAGAGCAGCACAAGATTTCATGGGAAGTTTGAGTATGGAGCGTGTGTACGACTACATGTATCATTTGATTACAGAGTACTCAAAACTGCAAAGTTTCACCCCGGTAAGACCTTCCAATGCTCAAGAGGTGTGTGAGGAAACTGTGCTTTGTTACGCGGATGGAAATCAAAGGCAATGGCTCGAAAGCTCAGCCGTCTCACCATCTACAGCACCACCATGCTTACTTCCAGCTTAAGGTTCAAGAGCATCATCTCCAGCTACAACACCACCATGCTTACATCTAGTTTACGGTTTAGGAATCAGGAGCATTTCTCCAGCTCAAATTACTACACTGTTGTAGGTCACTTTTTAGATTGTACTTAAAGCAGGGGTAGCTTTGATCTATTTTTTTGTACATCTACATGCCATGTCAGATGTGAACCCGATATGCACGTTAAACACAAAGACACAGGCGGACAAAATATAGGCATTGTAGATGCACATTCTAAACGATAATATTTCCCATTTTGAAAATCTATAACTGCATTGTGATTTGTGAAGCATAAAAGTTGAATACACACAACTTCGAACCAATGCTACAGTTTCGCCATGATATCAAATCAGACGACAGTAAATTTAGAAACCAAAATACAATGTAACAACAGCAAGTCATGTTTAAAAAAATAAAAAATAATAAGCAAGTCATGTTTATTTAGAAGAACAAGAATCAGAATCTTTACACAGGCTTGAACAACCATGGAGCTACATTGATCCTAACATCCCCCAGTCACTTGCAGCAACAAAAAGATTTCCTATCAACAACAGTTGACCAATTCTGTTTAGCTATCTAGGTAGAGATAGTTGTAAATGCATTGGTTCAAGACCCTTTAATCAATTGCAACAATCGTGATTCACGACTAAGTAAACAAGTAACAATGACTACGTACAGTCTACAACATGTCAGTTTCAAAGTACGAACAGAAGTATATTCTGAGTACCAGCTGATTTAAATCTCTATATAACAACAGTGACTACAACAAGTCAGGCCCAACATAAGAACAGACGTGTATTCAAAGTACCAGCCGATTTCAATCTCTATGTAATGTAACAACAAAACATCAAGTCAGTTCCAATGTAAGATCATAAGTATATCCTGACTAACAGCAGGTTCCAATCTAACAGGTTAATCTATATGTAACAGCAAGTTTATCTATCTACATATCCAGAGAGCAGCAGGTGATTCCAATATATGAGCAAGTAAGACGTAAGGTCGAAAACCAGGATTTACATGAGCTTGTAGAGTGTCAGTAACATTTGTTCTCAGCAGTATTTTATAACCTTTACCACAAGGGCACTTAAAGTTTCTCTCCCGCCCAAAACAGAACAAAATCCTTAAATCAAAAGTCATTCAGAATTCAATCAACAATTAATCAATTTGTACCAAAATCTTGAAAATCCCAATTTACCTGGTTGGGTTTAGTAACAGTAGCAGCAGCTGCTTCCTGTTCCTCACCAGCTCACCTGATACGGAGTTAACCTGGTTGAGGTTTCTTGATAGCAACTCGGAATGAGTAACGCGGAGTAGTTGTAAGGGGTGGTAAAGAAGCCCGTTTGGTCGGAGAGAAGTCATTGGTGAGAGAAATGACCGTTGGAGAGTCAGTGGAGTTGCGGAAGCAGGAGAAGAAAGGGAGTTTATGTTGAAGGGCGGGAGAGCATGGAGGTGAGCTTATCTTGGCCAGGCGGCGATCGCGCCGGACAACGGCTGGGATTGGGGGTTTGGTTGGCGGAGAAGGAGAGGTCGCCATTCAAGGGAACTGAGTTGATTTCATGGAAGTTGGAACAGTGGTCAATTCGACATTTTTGGCTTTTTATTTTTTATTTTATTTATTATTTATTTATTTTACATTTTTGGCTGAAGATTAACATAGATTATATTGTCAAAATCACTTTTAATTATTTGTAAATATTTCTATAACTTTTTTTTATTAAGATGATTACGATGTTAATATTTATCAAGAAATCATCATTTTTATTAATTAAAACACTTACTTTTAATATTTTTTAATTTTTTATATCACACTGAAACTAATTTAATTAGCAATATAAAAACTTTCCTTAATAACATGGTGATTTATAATATGGATGTCTCTAAATATAAATCGCCTCTTGTGAAATTTTGAGTTTTCTTTTTTATAAACGGCTAAAAGGAACTCGAACCCCAACCAATTAGTTGAAGGTAAAACGTCTTACTAATTGATATGCGATTCGTGATCTTGATTGTTTTAAAAATAGTTTTTTAATATGATATAATAGAATATATCTTAATCGATATAGTAACTTAAACACAAATCACCCGTCATTGTTATCACCTAAGCTGATGCGGAATTGAAAGGTATTATATTTAATGGGTGGGGCCAATTAATCAACCGTTATTAATGAATTAGTTTGATTTTTCTTTAAATACCGGTCAATACCATTCGTGCTCCACTACACCCAGGCAAGACAGAATCATGCTTGACATGACGACATACATTAAATCATACACTCACAAAATGTAACAATTCTTAAATAAAAAAATATAAGCAATTACCCCTACATATATGTATCAATTTCAATAACCTGCAGGTACAAACATAATTTTTTTTAAAAAGTGATTAAATCAAGATATGTAGTAATAAAGTAGTAAATTGATTGAATAAATAGAAGATACATTGAATAAAGTATAATAAATATTCCTTTCGTTATTTGAATAACTTCATAACTCTCTGTTTTTTGTTTTGATGACATTAGAAACGTACTGACCCAAATATAAACCGCACTAACAAATTCTTTATTATTCAATTTTTCACTATGTTCAATTTCTCCCACTCTTGTTTTATAACACACTTACAAGTTACAACTTTATCCACGTAATAACTTTTTTTTTTTTGAAAGAATCAATATAATAATTCTTATAAATTACTTTTTACTACACATTTGCAAAATTCAAGAGAAACAACAAGGTAAGAATCTTTAAAAGTAGAAACTATATCTTTATTAAAAGGTCATATAATTGAAATTATATTTTCAACATCAAAACGGATTGAGTATAATGAAACCTCATGGACATTATGGAAAGTCAATCTCTAAAAATAAAATTTTGAGTATCACTCTGAGCTCACCCATGACTTTAGTTAAAAGGGAAATTGGTGTCTAAAATTTGTAAATTATTAAAAGAAAAAGACTCATAAAGAAAAAATATTGTATATTAAAGTGTAAATATAGAGTTTTATTAATAAAAATTGAACATTTGATGTGAGTATATTGTATAAGATATTTCATTGTAAATTTATTATCCGATGATGTATGATTATTTTTTGACTTTATAATTTAAAATGAGTACCGGCCCGATTTATTTATTTACTGAAAAGAAAAGGAGTGATGCAGGCCGAGATTAGAACAATGCCAAATTGGTCTGTTCTAAACCCCTAAATTAGCTTTCAGTGATCCATGGCCCGCACCAAATCCAACCCGGATTCCAAAAGCTACTAGCAGAAATCTATCCACCACCGTTTTTTTTTCCCGCACGATTCCATTCGATTCTTATCATCTTCGTCATTTCTCTTCGCCTTTCAATCGCCATTGTTATCCGAATATAATAGAATGATTCACTGAGCTCTAACTGACACATACTATACTGCTGTAGAACCTTTTTCTACTCATCACCATGGGCACTGGTACCTCGAAGAATCCGGATAGCAGTTCTCATGGCAGCGAGGAGCGTGAGGAAGGTGGAGGACAGCTCTATGTCTCTCTCAAAATGGAGAATTACAGCCTCAAAGGCGAACTCGTACCTCATGTTCATGGCTCCGTGCCCTTAATCGGCTCTTGGGACTCTTCTAAAGCAGTATGTTTGTTTGTTGTTAATGTATTCTAGTTTAGCGTTTGTTGAATTGTTGTTTTGTTTCACAAATTAATTCGATATGATTATTATTTATCAGTTGCTGGGACTCTTCTAAATCCGTATGTTGTGTATTGTTAATGTATTATAGTTTTGCGTTTGTTGAATTGTTGATTTGTTTCTTCTATTAATTCGATATGCTGTGGAATTATCAGTTGCCTATGGAACGTGAGTCTGCGTCTATGTGGGAATTGAGCTTTGTTGTGCCGCCTAATCACGGTAGTTTATGATTAGAGCTGATTCTAAGTTATGATTCAATTGTTCGTAATCTGATTTTGATAGTTTAATTTTTGAGTTAATAGAGTCACTGGATTTTAAGTTCCTGTTGAAGCCGAAGAATGGTTACAGTCCGTGTATAGTGGAGGAAGGTCTGGACAGGCAATTGATAGGAGGTAGATTGCAAGGGGAGAGCAGGTCGGCTGCATTTAGATTGAGTGCGGATGATATTCTCGAGTACAAAGTGTGCATTAAGGCCGACAGGGTTTCGCCGTTTGATCTTGCAGCAAGTTGGCGGGCGTATCAGGAGAATTTCCGCCCTTCTACTGTTCGTGGTATCCCAGATGTCAGTATAGATTCGCCCGTGGGAAACCGTAATGAGGTATGCGGAAACTGAGTTTTTTCGGCTCCATGTCGTTGGGTTTTTTGCTCCAACAAGATCACACGTTGGCAGCTGAACTGGTCACTTCGCACTGCTTACCTTTTTTTTTTACACATGGTTGTGACTTTACATTATCTTGATTCTTCTGATTTTTGCATAGGCATGTAGAGATAAGACTTGACTTGCCATTTTGCGTTGTGTTCTAGGTGCCAATGAAAGTATACCTAGGACCTTAACATCCTTGGCTAGATTTATCTTCCTGATTTCTTTAATTCAATAATATCACAAAATAGGAAATTAGGAATCTTATAGAGTTTTTGCTGGCATTTGGACGCATGAAAAATCTTCAGGAGCAATTAGTTATTTGAAGATCCTTGAGTTGCATGGCATGTTATGAGACACACACATATCAGCTTGTTATGATACCAAAAAACTACACAGCCATCAACTCAGTTGTCAACAAATGACAGCTGTCTGAAATCTGAGTGTAGCAATGGAGCTTCAATTTGCTTTTTGGTTACTTTAAGTTCCCCGAGTATGAAGAATACTCTTGCTTGTTATGAATCCTGCACCAACGTTGTCTGATTCGTGTGCCTTGGGGTTTTCTTTATGTCTCTTAAGAGGATCATATCATGATATGTTGTACTTCAATTCAGCATGAATCTTCAGGAAACTTGGAACTTGATCTCGAGCACTATGTAGTCCCAGCTCCATCAACATCTGCCAACTCAGGTCTTGTTTATGCAGCTAATATGGCAGAAACTCCAAGATCATTGAGTCGTTTAGGGGTATTTTCCAAATCTGATGGCTCTGCAGGCTCGTTACATGGCCAGAAAGATGCCATTATTTCTGCTGCTGATCGCCCACCAAATCCCACGGTATGTTTCTCAATATATCAAACTGACACACTGAATAGCTCTTTGTTCGTAAAAGACAGCGGCTTATTACTTTACTCCTCAGCTGTAATTCAAATCTGTATACAAAGATAAATGTGCCCCCCCTCACTCCCCCCAAAGGCACATCACACACACAAAAAGTGTTAGTTTTCTAAGAATATGTTGGCTGCAATATTGTTTTGCTTTCATGCATCTGAGAGGTATACTATTCAATCAGGCAGTGGAAGTTACTGTGCCAGATCCTGCAAAATTATCTTTAGGATCAGTTGATTCCAAGTCAGTTGGTACTTTTCAAACTCTGCAGAAACAAGAAAGCCATAGAGGACTCCTTGTGGACAGGGGAGTAGGATCTCCGAGACTGTTGAAATCACCAAGTACAGCTTCTTTCATTGATCACAAGCTTGACCCAGAAGCCCAGGTTTGTAAGAACACAATTTGTTGCTTAGAAGAACACTGTATCCATTTAAACTTGTGATTCCATTATTAATGGATAAGTATCCTTGTATATCACTAGAAATCCATGCCAGCCGCTGCTGGGGCCGTTGCAGCTGCAGCTGTAGCAGACCAGATGCTTGGACCAAAAGAGGATAGACATTTGGCAATTGTCCTGGTACTGTCCGAAACTCCGAATATGACATTCTGATTGTTTTTGTGAAGATAGCTATTGTGTTTTTCAATTGTTGTTACTGCTCAGTAGAGTTATACCTAAATTAGTTCCTTCATAAAATATTCGACGTGCTAGGTATAGCAGTATGTATAAGGCACTCAGTTTACTATTAAGGATTAAAATTATACGTATGTAAGGGTTATATGCTATATAAACTTATGCTTACACAGGTCGGTTTGCCTGCACGTGGTAAAACTTTCACTGCAGCTAAACTTACTCGGTATCTTCGCTGGCTGGGTCATAACACCAAACACTTCAATGTTGGGAAGGTAGCTATGATTGTATTCGTTTACCATCATCTTTGTAAATTATGCAAACAAGAGAAGCTGCTGAATGGTGTATTTTGTTGCAGTACCGCCGGTTGAAGCTTGGAGTGAACCAGGTACTACCAATCATTTTTAGTTTTCGCCTTATTTAACTTTTGTTGGCTATTTAGGGATCAGAACTGATATTTTTTTCTGCTTAACTACTATAAAGAGGCAGGAATTCAATATCTTTGGTGAAGGTGC
>JAYMSP010000669.1:0-44334 GCA_036897095.1 Plantago elongata | reverse complement strand
GCTGCAGCCAAACCACGTTGGTGTGTCTCATAGTTTACAGTGGCTAAATGCGAAAAGAGTTCCACTAGAGTGATTTGGGGCATTCCTTGATTGAAATAGAAATATTGTGTATGCTCTCAATTTTGGTTCAAACTTCTGATAATGGTTTTCACTTTCTCAGAATTTGAATATCTGTCACTTTCTTCAAGTGCAGACATATCACTCATGAGAGTAGTAAACCGAAAATCAAGTTTTTTCAAAGTTTCAGAGGCACCCTGTTTGAAGTTTTGGAATTTTAACTTCAATACTTCGAACTTGTTTTCCTTGGTTTTCTCAGTACCGGCACATATATCTTCTATCAGTTTCCAGGCTACTTTCGTCGTCTTTCCACACCACAGTTTGCATTATATCTGCTCAGGTGTCGATCGAATGATGATATTACGAGCTTGACCATCCAACCTGTCTCTCTTAGCATATTCCGATGTCCAGAGTTCACGAGGTTTATCTTCTTACTCAACTTGTCCAGCAGCGACACGACCACTATTGCTAGTAGAAGTGTCACTCACTTCAACGTCAATGTTTCTGCGACCGTCAGATACTTCAATCACGTGCTTGAGTTGTCTGATTCTGATTAGCCCTTACTTGATGATATGAATCATCTCATCACTGATAGCTTCAAGATGTAGCACCATGTTGTTCTTCCATTTCTCGTAATTCTCAGGTTTAACCGGAGCATCACTCAGAGACATACCTGCACACTTAACACACAATTAAAAATGTCCTCGTAAAGCGACAAAAACTCTACCTATCTGGAAGATCGAGGTTCAGTGCAAAAGGCTGGTAAACCTCTCGCTCTGATACCACTTGTTGGTCCAAATAATGGTAAAGGAAAAGATTAGGGGGGGTGGGGGGTGAATAATCTTTTCAAACTTTCGTCGATAAATAGTCTTTCTCAGAAACCTTTGGGGTTTCTGATACTTAGATTCAGAGAGCGGAAGACTTTAAGCGATAGATAAATGTTAATGTGCTTTGCAGTAATAATGTATGTGTGTGTGATGCTGGAACGTAAATACCAAAAGTAAACATCACAACAACTTATATTGGTTTCTAGAGATGGCATAATCTTCCAACTAGTCCACGTCGGCCTTTTTGAGACCTAGAATCCACTAGAACAGATAATCGAGTTCTCCTTACAATGTATCCTATTCTAAGATCCCTACAAACAAATGGTTCCCAACCAAATGTTCCCCCTGAGTTGTTCCCTAGCAATAAGACCAATTCAATCAAGTATTTGTTCAAGTACGTCAACAAGGGGTGGATGTTGGGATTAATATTAACCATAGAGACCCACCTGTAGAACGTTAATCAATTCATGGGGAAGGAGAACAATCGGTGACATTCAAAGATAGTGATCTCATCACCGACTTATTGGAGAAGCATGTTACGTAGATAAAGTTCATTAATTAAATGGATGGAATGAACAAAAACCATCATGAAGCATGTAAGTATCTGTATTTTGAGTTTCCTAAATATTACGTATGGTATCCTTCAGGGAAAGCGTGGAGAGACAGGAAGAATTTCAACAATAAAGTTGGAACAATGCATATAATGTTGAATCACATAAGGGGTGCCACATGCTATGACGACTTACAGATTGTGGATGGTGGAGTTCATCCAACATACCATGATGCATGCTACACTTTGGGATTGCTTGACGATGACAAAAAATACATCCATGCTATTAAGGAAGCAAGTTTTGGGGGTTCAAGATGATACCTTCGACATTTATTTTCCATACTAATCAAGTATTGTATGTCAAGACCTGCCGCACAAGTTTTTTTCTATTTATGGTCATCTAGATAGGGCCTAAGTGGCATCCGGAATAAGGAAGGTCATTCGATATAGGCTATGACTTTGTCTGTCTCATTTCAAAGGGCTGCAATACTACATTTTCTAAATGTATTCGCCCTTCCACTAAACATCATATGCCGATCATTGGACTTTCACATAAACTATGATGAAGAGTTCATTCTAGCTTAATCAATTTAGTTAGGGACTATGCACATCTAATGTAGCCCTCTCTTGGAAGGATAAATGATAGGACAAAGAATTCTATCTGACGACATCCAATACAACATGCGAAAAAAGTTAAAAAATTCTGGTATAAATTTATATATTGTATTCGAATTAAACTTTTTATGATAAAGGTTATAAAATATACCCATGCTCTCACTTTCTTCCTCAAAATCAATATAGAGCTTTAGCTAAATGAGTATCAGTTGAATAATTTTACTCTAGCCGGTAGAGTTCCGTAATAAGAATGGATTCAGCTTGAGGCAGGAGGCATGCCAATTCCCAACAATGTTGTTATAGAAAATGTCATGAATAATTCGATACTCAAAGCGATGTCTTACGATGTTGATGATATGGTTGAGCAACATAGTCATTTGTATCCGACTCTCACCGATGAGCAAAGGAATGCATACCATGCATACTATTATGGATGCAGGAGATTCAGGTAGTGGTGGAGTTCTCTTTATATATGGTTATGGTGGCACTAGGAAGATATTTTTGTGGAATATACCGCATTACGTGGTAGGCGTGATATTGTTCTCCCAGTTGCATCAGTGGTATAGCTTCTCTACTTTTTCTTGGTGGACGTACACCTCTAGGTTCAGTATTCCTTTGCAGGTTGATGAAACTACTATGTGCAGCAGATAACCCCCTCCAGTGTCTTAAATGACTCTTGAAGAGTGCAAAGTTAATAATTTGGGATGAGACGCCCATAACAAACAAGTTTTGTTTTGAGACTCTTGATTGCAGTCTAAGGGACGTAATACGAAGTTATGATGGTCGAGAATCGAACGAGCCATTTGGTGAATTGGTAGTCGTTTTTTGTGGTGATTTAAGACAAATACTTCCAGCCATCCATGCACCACCCTGCTCATCGAAGAATCTCTGGAGTTTGTATCGTGTGTTGAAGCTAACAAAGAGCATGCATTTGCAGGTATTTCAATAACATGTTATATGAATTAATAAATTTTAGATATAGTTCATGTAAGTGAAATTAATTTTAGTTATCGTATATATTAATTAGAGTCTGGCTCTTCAAATGCTGAGAAAGAGAGTATTAGGGAGTTTGCGGATTGGTTGTTAAATGTTGGAGATGGCGAGGTCGGTGACGATAATGATAGTGAGGTGGAAATTAATTTGCCTGATGATATATTGATTCGCCCTCTGGTGACCGAATCGTTGCAATAGTTGATATCACATATCACTAATATATTGAACCATGTTGGCGATGGTTGGTACTTCGAGGATAGAAACCTGGATGAGGAAGACAATCCAATAGATACCGACTAATGTCGTATACAACCAGGTGTTTAGAAAACCCTGAGGATATTTTAATACATTCAATAAATCTAACTTCAAATTATATAAATCTTTTATCTTAATTTGAATACTAATTGTTTCTTTATATTTATTGTGCAGCTGGTGGTTATTGATGTATCTCTCGTGATTGTTATACACTATATGTTTCCTTTCAAATAATTTGATGTATTCAACGTTTATGTATTGTCATATGACTTTTTGATCATTTGCAATGTTTTTTTTCTAAACTTCATTTTTATTAGAAGTTAAACGTTGCCATATATTAGCACTAGCAATGATATAAAATAGAGATGTAATGTGTAAATGTTTTTAAGCTGTCGTGTATTTAATATTTTTTGTACTGCGTTTAGTATTCGTGAATAAAATTTTCCCCCGAGAACGAAGACAAAGCGAAAGACAGTGAGAGAGTATTGTTGGTCTTTGTGCGTTTTCCATAATATTTTCCGGCCTGCAGATTTTTGTCGCACTCACTCACTCAGCTATCAACCAATTGCTCGTCACTCTACTAAACTATTGAATGATGACGACGATGAATTCAATTGTTGTTATATACCCTGGCCTGCTACTCCCTTGTTTCACTCATCAACCATTACTTCCTATTCTTCTTCTTGTTGAGTGCAGTGATGAATTTAAATCAACCTGCTTATGCTCTTGTGGTGGTGTTGTTGCTTTCCAATTTCAATTTAGTAGTAATTGCAACCGAAATTGAGTCGATCTCCCACCTTGTCGAAGTTCAGGAGAGTGAAAAAGCCCCTCCTTCTCTACAACTCTCCGCCTCTTACGCCGCCCTCTCCCGCCTTCTTCCTTCCCATTCTTCTTCCTTTCACTTCCGTATTCTCTCTAAGGTCTGTTTCATTCATTCATTAATCATTACTGTATATGTATGCATTTTAGTTGTTAAGTCAATTCCATCCAACCAATACGTGAGGTTCGAGTCACCTGTACGGTTTAAAAAAAAGAATTTATTGATTATATCTCTTGCAGGATTACTGTGATGGACAATCATGTTTCCAATTAACCAACTATCCTCATCCTTCTTTCGCCGCTTCTAATGACATTTTGTAAGTCTTGTTAATGATTCTCAACTTCCTCTTTCTTCACTGCTTTTAACATCTTCGTCTCATTCCGTTTAGATTGACATGTAGTAGCATATTGTTACGCAGTTGTAAAATGCTTGACTTTTAGTTAGCAGATCTTAGTCGTACTTTTCTGTTAATCTTTTGTAATGTTAAATATTCCAGGTTGCTTGAGAATATCCTAGGCATCCATATAATATATGGTACAGTAGATGAGCCCCTTTCTGCATGACTGCATGTAATGTCGATAATGTACTATCAGAGTACACGGATGATGATTTCTAAATTGACGAAAACCTTTCGGTAACTTGTGTCTTTTTGCAGAATAAGTGGAACTTCTGGAGTGGAGCTGTTATCTGGTCTACACTGGTACCTAAAATACTGGTGTGGAGCGCACATCTCATGGGAAAAAACTGGTGGTGCACAACTTTCTTCAGTACCAAAGGCTGGATCTCTTCCTCGTATCATAGATGGCGGGGTAATAATGAAGAGGCCTACACCGTGGAGCTACTATCAGAATGCTGTTTCATCTAGCTGTGAGCTTTAATTTCTGTATCTGCGTATTGTTTCATGTCCTTTCATTGTTTCGCTTTTTAAATCCCAAATATTCTGTGCCAAAGATACGTTCGCATGGTGGGACTGGGAAAGATGGGAGAAGGAAATTGACTGGATGGCTCTGCAAGGTATCAATTTGCCTCTCGCATTTACAGGCCAAGAAGCCATCTGGCAGAAAGTTTTCCAGGTACTTTTTCCCTCTACTTCTACTTTTATAACGGAAAATGAATGAATAAGAAAGCAGGTGAAGTTTAAGTACACTATGTATGGCAAAGTTAAGGGTATTGTGTTTCAGCCTATTGTGAATGAAAATAAGTTTAGTAAGATTTTTAATTCAGCTACTTTAATCATTTTGTTCATTTTAATTAAATACATAATTGGTGATGGAATAAAAAACGACAGATAGGTGAAACCGCGAAAGGTTGTTACGCATATAAACACTCCCAGGTCTATAATCTAACGATATTATATAATCTGTGTTTATATGCGATTATCTGACCAGCATAGATAAATAGTGGAGACTGGAGTGTTGCAGTGCAAATCCTTCTATTTTAATCAATTAAGCATTCTTGGTATGCTTTTCTCAAGTGCTTAAAAGATGATGATTTTTCATTGTTTGATTTATGATATATAAGTTGTGCTCAAAAGTTCCATAATTTTAAAATGTTAGGTCCCTAGTCTGAGATAGTTCTTCAGTGTTGACTAGATGCTGAATGTTGTTTAGAGTGCCTAATATCCAATTGTTTTTGTAAGATCCTAGTGATATTATTTTCAGAAATGAAACTTCGAAATCTGAAATATAGATAGCTTTATTTGGTCAAATCCATCCGTGGATAGATTTCCAGTTGTTACTTCTTTTGTTTTGTTATTAACTTAGAAATTATCCTTGCCCAGAAATTCAATATAAGCTCCACCGACTTGAATGATTTCTTTGGAGGTCCAGCATTCCTTGCATGGTCACGCATGGGAAATTTACATGGGTAAGCTTCTAGAGTTTCAACTAGTATGTTATTGCTACTTGGTGTAAAAATGAACTAATATATCTTTATTCTGTTTTACTTAACGGTCTTAATAACACATAAATGTTACTTGAGTAAATCTTTATCCAGTTAATTGAAAGAATTGTGTCGTATTGATCCTATTTGTTATTGTGGATAGTGTAAAAAACATAGTGGACTTTCTTCAGCTGAATCCAAGCTAACCCTCTTAGCTTTTTTTTTACAGCTGGGGTGGGCCACTGCCTCAGAGTTGGTTAGATCAACAACTGATGCTGCAGAAGAAAATACTTGCCAGAATGTATGAGTTGGGAATGACTCCAGGTAACAAATTATTTCTTGAAACTGCATTTACTTGGTGATATGCAGAAGTTAATGTACCTTGCGTATCTGTTGTTGTTGAATAATATAGGTACTTCTCTAGCTACCAAAGAAAGAAG
This sequence comes from Plantago elongata, assembly GCA_036897095.1. Taxonomy (NCBI): domain Eukaryota; kingdom Viridiplantae; phylum Streptophyta; class Magnoliopsida; order Lamiales; family Plantaginaceae; genus Plantago; species Plantago elongata. The sequence goes on along the minus strand of JAYMSP010000669.1, from coordinate 37,896 downwards.
TTGAACAATAATATGCTGCATTGCATTCCATATTCAAAATCCTAAATTTTACGAAAGGTGCTTCACTATGTTATTGAGAAAAACAAAAAAATTGGGTTATGCCGGAATTTAATTTTTCCATTGTGGACATAGAGGACTCTTTGTGGCATCTTGCATGTTATACATTCAGTTCTTGCCAACTATGTAAATTAACGGATGTTCTCCTTGACAGTTTATTTGCTTCTCTCATTTCAGTTCTTCCAGCATTCTCTGGTAATGTTCCAGCAGCTCTTAAGTCTGTATATCCATCAGCAAAGATAACGCGCCTCGGGAATTGGTATGTTTTTACTCCTGAAGCAAATAACGTAGTTAATAGAAAGTCATTTTGATCACGCATTCCCTCTCTGGATTTCTTTAGGTTCACTGTTAGGAGTGACCCCAGGTGGTGCTGTACCTACCTTCTTGACGCAACTGATCCCTTGTTCATTGAAATAGGGAAGACTTTTATCCAACAGCAATTGGAAGGTATGGAAAGTGGAAACAAATTTACACCATTAATGTTGCATGTAATATTCATTGCCAAGGGTGGATATTTACTCAGCTCTCAATTTTTAATAAATTACTTGAGTATGTATATCAAGATGACTATTCAATTAGAAAGTCCCATACTGATACTTGGATATTTTGTCATTTATTCAGAATATGGAAGGACTGGCCACATCTATAATTGGTGAGTCTGATTCATTTTTCATTTTCTTCTACAGGCATGTAATATCCTTTTTCTCCAGAAATAGGGAATTCTTGTGATATCTGTGTTACTTTGCATGCAATATCATTGGATGTAAAGCTTTGCAAAAAAGCCAAAGGCTTTAGTGTGACTTTAGTGGGTACTCAAATAACATACATTCTTCATTGCATTCATTTGAGAAAAAACCTATCACTGGATGAAGAATGGCATGATTCTGGTATTAAGAGTAGCTCCATTTAGAAAGTACTCAGTAGTATGTATAGCTTAAGAAGCTAAATTTCGAATTTCAAAATTCTGGAGATGCTAGTCCTACAAACTCCTGAAGCTTCGCTCATGGGTGTAAGAATACAATATATCATTACATGCTAAGTGATGTCCAGTGACCACAGAGAAAGCCTTAGCAAAATATTAGTTTCTCCATTGATAACATGTAGGCTACATGGCCGACACTTGGAAAAAGCCCTTTGTGGAAATACGAGGGTAAATATAATTAATTAGCACCTACCCTCTTCTAACCCCTGCAAACTCTTCTGCGACTTGGAACTTCAGGTTAGACTCTTTTGTATTAGTTGCAGGTGTGTTGAGAAAGAGATACATTGTATTAGTTCTAAAATTTAGTTCCCTTCTCTCTGTCTCCTATATACCATATTTACAGTTTACAGTATCAAATACAGCTCTGTATCTATGGCATTAGTTTTTTTTTTTTTTGAAAACGGCTAAGGTGACTCGAACCCCCGACCTATTGGTTGGAGGTGAAGCGTCTTACCAACTAAGATGCACTTCATTGTCATCTATGGCATTAGTTGAACACGGGAGAATGAATGCAAATGGATTAATTCTAGACCTCTATACAAATTCGACCTTTCTTTCATAGTATCAGAGCCTTAGGTTAATTCCAAGGTCCTGGAACCGAATCCCACCATTGACATCTTCACCCATATTAAATTCTCCACTTAATGGGCCTCCCCAAAGGTTAAAATGATTCCACAAGTGAGGTGGAGCGAACACTTAAAAAATGGATACAATTGGATTAAATTACGTATGTTTGTATCAGTATCAATTCGAGGTTTTAGATGCTACGTAATTACTTTAGACATGAGTACCTTCTTTGTTCCAAACAGAGGTTTAATCTTTCTTACCCGGTTCAAATGTTGATGTTATTCATTGCAGTGATACGTTTGATGAGAATACACCCCCAACAGATGATCCCGATTATATCTCTTCATTAGCAGCTGCCGTGTTTAAGGGCATGGAAAGTGGTGATAATGAAGCTGTTTGGCTGATGCAGGTGACTGCAAGCCTGCCTCTTCACTTCGATTCTCCCTTTTGTTGCCATGAATCCTGGGCCTATGAAAATGATGACGGTCTTAGTAACAATGATAACCCATGAGAAATGTATCCTGTGAGTTATGATTTATTTATTTAACTGCATTTGCATGTTGTAGGGATGGCTGTTCACAGATGATCCTTTTTGGAAGCCCCCACAGATGAAGGTAAAATCTCATCCAAATTTTAGTGATTTATATTGCTGTGATAGATATTGATCCTGAAATTCGGCTCTGATATTGCTCAAGTTAGAGTAAGGACTTGGGGTTATGGATGTCAGGTGGCAGATGTTCATGGCCAGTTTGTTTTATGATTCAAATTAGATATGTATTATGTGTGGTTATCTGGATTCCCCATTCATGGAGTCAGTTGTCTAGTAAGAATGTAAGATTATGAAAGGCTCCGTATTTTGGAACAAGTGAAAAGTGCCCTACATCTCTCATGACTCATGAGAACGGCTTACCGGTGTCCTGCATGAATATATATTACAGCCACATCATAACTTTTTTCACATTGCTGTGTTAGAACTGTTTGATTCAAGGTTCTAATCAGGAAATTGTTATGCAGTGCGGATGAGAGGTTATTCTACGCATTGCCAAACCTTCTCCTATTTACTAGAAATATATCTCTCATTTTCAGGCACTCTTGCATTCTGTTCCCATTGGAAAACTGGTAGTTCTTGATCTTTATGCAGAAGTCAAACCAGTTTGGGCTACCTCAGAACAGTTTTATGGAGTACCTTATATCTGGTAATTATGTATATTGTTCATATTCTGCTAATAACAATTATTTAGGCAGACTAATCTGTCTTTTCGGTCCAGTCCTAAAAATATAGCCCCATGCCAAACTAGCAACATTTTATCATTTGTTACTCATTCTCTTGCCTATTTAATTTATCTTCTCTTATAATTTATCATCCACCTATAAGTTTTATTCATTTTTTATCCGTTCACTCATTCTTTGATTATTTTCCTTGGAAAACACCAAAGTAATGGGACCTATATCTCTGGGCTAAAGGAGTAGTTTTTATCTCCGGATAGACCAAATTATCCTACGCTTATTTCATTGATGGATGATATTCTGAATTAAGTGGAGTACTTTTGTGCTTAAGCTAGATTTCTACAAGTGCCAATAGCTCATTCCATGATACTTTTAAAAAAAACTAAAATGTTTGTTGAACTACTTGATCAATATTATTTCTTAGTCCCCTCTGAATCCATTTGTATTCATGATCTACTATATAGGTGTATGCTTCATAACTTTGCCGGGAACATTGAAATGTATGGGTTACTGGATTCAGTGGGAACAGCACCCATAGATGCACGTCTTAGTACAAACTCAACCATGGTAAGCCCTTTATACGATAAATGTTAATATTTTTTCTCGATATGATTTCGTGATTCATTGCATATTGAACAATACTGTATTTTTTTAAGCCAGGCTATTTAATTATCCTACATTCTATGTTGATGTGTTGCGCTCTATCTATATATCTATCTGAACCGTGTTTCTGTACTTCACTAGGTTGGTGTTGGAATGTCTATGGAGGGTATAGAGCAGAACCCTATTGTTTATGATCTTATGTCCGAAATGGCGTTTAGACAAAGCAAAGTTGATCTCAAGGTAAATTTGAAATGTCAGCTGTCCCATGACTATGCTTATGAGTGTACTCGTTATATTTCAATTTTCAAGCACCAAATAGATCTTGGAGCTGGAACCTAACTTTCACTGATAAGATCAAGGTTCGATAAAGAAATTTAAGATGATTATGATTCAGGATTGGATAAAAGTGAATATGAATATAAAATAATATTCAAGTTCTGAGTTCCGAACAAATGGATTCGTATATTTTCTCGGATTACAAGAAATGAATAAAATACAAGGCTTGAAGGAAAATGCAATGAAAGAGAAGTATTCTGGTAGCTTTGAAGCTTCGGTATCACTAGCCGAGACACAGCTCTCGGTCTTTTTCTATGAGAAAGTGATTCTATTTTTGCTTTCAGACATGGATTTACGGGTATGTCACTAGACGATATGGAAGGTCGATTTCATCAATACAAAATGCCTGGAACATATTGTATCATACAGTTTATAACTGTACAGATGGATTACATGTAAGTATCCCAACACCTTTTTCTTTCTGTATTATGGACTCATTGGCTGATTGGAGGTCCTGTTTAAGGAATAAATTTGGTTAAGAAATCAAACTTATACCACAAGTACATTGAATGAAATATTGCAAGTTCCATGAGTAGTGTAATTGGAGCTTATTGTTTTTGCTTCTATTTTTTTTTTTTTTACAGGACAAAAATAGAGATGTGATAATGTATTTCCCAGATGTTGAACCCAATTCAATTTTCACCTCATCTGTATTGACCCTATACCCCAAACTTCAACCCTGCAGTCCACGAAGAGCTAATTATGAGCTAAAAAGTGATTCGTATACTCATCCACATCTCTGGTATTCAACTTCAGAAGTAATTCATGCACTAAAACTTGTTATCTCTGCGGGGGATCAACTCTCGGAAAGTAACACTTACAGGTTTGAAGTCTTTTTGTTTCTACATTTCTTTATTAGCTTAAACCATGGTTGTTTCATGTTTGTACCCTTGAAACATGCCTATCTTGGTGATATCTATCAGGTATGATCTTGTTGATCTAACAAGACAAGCTTTGTCCAAATATGCAAATCAATTGTTCATAAACATTGTCAAAGCCTATAAGCTAGGTGATCTACATGCTGTGAAAAACCTAAGCCAGAAATTTCTGGTTCTTGTTGAGGATATGGATGTACTTTTGGCATCCCATGACGGATTTCTTCTAGGGCCTTGGCTAGAAAGCGCCAAGGGACTTGCCGAAAACAAAGAGCAGGAGAAGCAGGTACCCAAATTTCATCTAGACTAATTGCAAACTGTAATTCCATCTTCTGAACAGGTGTAAACTTTGCAGTTTGAATGGAATGCAAGAACCCAAATAACCATGTGGTTTGACAACACCGAGGAGGAAGCAAGTCTGCTTCGTGATTATGGTAAACTTTCCTTATTGTTTCTCTTTTCTCTTCTTTTTAATGTTCTAGCTTGTTTCAATCATTCGTTTCATTTTTTTGTAGGAAACAAGTATTGGAGTGGGCTCCTGCGAGATTACTACGGTCCTCGTGCAGCAGTTTACTTCAAGTTTCTGGTACAGAGCCTAGAGAAAGGTGATGGTTTCCAGTTAAAACAGTGGAGACGGGAATGGATCAAACTAACGAACGATTGGCAGAGTAGTAGGAATGTTTTCCCAACAACGAGTACAGGAGATGCCCTCAACATTTCTCAGTCTCTATATGACAAGTACTTGAATGATCCTGATTCAAGCATCTATCAATCTTAGGGCCAAAGAGGCACTGAACTTGTTTGTGTTGGCATATAAATCACTTGTGTCTGAGTATAAAGTTATGTTGAGTTGTATGGAAGGTAAAGTGAGGGCAAGAAATGTTTTTCAGTTGAAAAGTTTCATCAGGAGAAAGAGCACATAGTAGGAGAAAGATACATAAAACTTCGAGAAAAAGGTGAATAATGTATGCGACCATAATGTGTAGGAAAATAATTGAATAAATATAGAAAATATTTTTCCATTTAAGATATCTGACATTGAGACAACAAAAGTAAAAGTGGAAGTTGAGGATGGGGTGTACACCGGTCCTGTGATTGGTCCGGACCGGAAATAGATAATGTTTCAGGCTAGATTTGGATAGTCAGTTCGAATCCAGTTTAGATCGTATCGATTGAAATCTTAACATTATGACCACAAATAAAATTAAAAAAATAGACAAACTTTCGTTAATTTTAGAACTATTTTGTATTTAACTAATATTAGACACTGTTTAAAATTTGATAAATGGTATAATCGAACAATAAAAATTACATTCATTAATAATTTTAATAATTCAACAACACAAAGTGTTAGGAGAGACATATTAATGAGAGATTTAAGAGACGAACTGATGTTTTTGAATATATGTATAATGTTTTAACTAATATTATAAATGTGTATGAGTAAACATTTTATATCATTTTATATGGTGTAAAATTTAAATAAAGAACCTTAAGTGGTGTCATTACCGAAAAAGGTATTTTATATTATGATCATCCCGTTTTGGTACTTATAATTTTTATTTGACCAATTTGAGTACTGCATCGGTCAAAATTGAATGAACCGTTAATTTTAACATAACTAGTGAGTGTTAGCGTGAATTAACACATTTTCTGTTAAATGCAGTTTGAATAAAAATAATAATAATAATAATAAATCAATTTTAATCTGAAAAATAAACATGACATTCAATAAAAAAAATCATAAAACCCTAATATGATCCTTTTTTATAAAACAAACACACTCACTAATTCTTTTCCAATTATTTCAAGAACCCTAATCGACTTCCTCTACCTAAAATTGAGTTATTTCACAGATAACCTAGCGTGGGAGAAGTCGACTACGGTTCTTGAAATAATTGAAAAAGAATGAGTGTGTGGGTTTTGTTTTATAAAAGAGAATTATATTATTAGGCGTTACTGGTTTTTATTTGTTTATTTTCCATATGAATTTTTTTTAATTTTTTTCTAATAATATTTTTATTCAAAGTCTGTTATTCACGTGACAATTTGAAGAAAATGTGTTAATTCACACAAATGAACATTAATTATGTTAAATTTGACCGACGGGGTACTAAAATTGGACAAAAGAAAAATATAAGGTACCAAAATTGGAAGGTCACAAAATAAGGTATATTTTTCAGTAATAATTGAATTTTTTTCCGATCAAAATTAACGGTTCCGCCAAATTTGACTGACGGAGTACCCAAATTGGACAATTGAAATATATAAGGTACCAAAATCAGACGGTCACAAAATAAATTACCTTTTTCGTTAATGATACAACTTAAGATACCTTTTTGGATTGTTTCCCCACTTTTTATGTGTATATATATCATCGCACAAGGTCTTCTAAGAGACCAACAATTAATTGAGACGGAAAAGATGGATTAAATTACAATGTATCTCATTTGTATCCATTTCTCGCGGGTCGGCGAACCGGGTTATAACAATTCTCGCGGGTTTTCGGGTTATAAAACGATTGTGGACGGTTTTGGTTTTTGTCCATTATTTGTCTTTTTCTGGATAATGAACATTACTTAAATACGCCAAAACATTACTCAAATAAGTGAATTATCATGCTTTCAATCAATTTCGCGGGTTGCTGGGCGGATTATATAGTTTTGCGGATCCATTTCAAACAAAATAAACGTCATTTTAGATACATAGAAACGAATCTTAATCATTTAGTCTGGAACATTTTTCAAATAGTCATTAATATTGCATATATAGTGAAGCTCATTATACTCTAAATCACAACTCATATACGTATAATCTAAGAACATTTTACAAAATAGTTGTGAACATTACACAAATAGTTTATAACATTACCAACATAGCTAAGAACAATATTAATACGTAATAATATTTTTTGGACAACAACATCAATTTCTATTACACACACTTGTTTGGGAGATTTTCAAACTCATTAAAGATTTCTATAATAGTATGCATTTTGTCTACAAATTTGGCCATCCTCCAAGATTCATGTCAACTTCAATTTCACATTTATCTGTACAAAGAACATTACATGCATTAGCATAAACCTTACATACATCACAAAGAATATTAGATACATAAATAACACTTAAAATTAAATCGTATTTTTTCATTGAGTTCGCAACTGAAAAATCTACAAACACTACATAAATCATCACATAAAATGAATAAAACAAGCAAAACGTTACACATATAATTGAGAACATTATAGACATAACACTAAACATTTTAAACACTGTAGATATAGTTGAGAACATTACAAACATAATTTGAATAATAATGTCATTTGGTTTCATGAGTTTGCATGCATTACAAACATTTCCAGAATCATTGAAAGATTGTGAGAACATTACATACATAATCTAGGACATTAATATCTTGATTCTTAATATTAAGTTTTAAGTTCTAATGTATAACATTAAAACATGAATTAAATTAAGAAAAAACATCAAACATATGAGTAAAAATGTTAGTCATATGCACTAAAGTACTTATTTTAACTGATTAGTTACACGGACAATAGTTATAATTAGGCTATGTTTAAGTTGACATCATCAATATAGTCTAGAACATTACTGATATAAGCTCAAACATAACACAAATAATCCAGAATATCTTATCATTATTGTACGCGATTTTTTCAGATCTATTTCAAAATCTCAACTTCTATACTGAAAACAACCATTCATCAATTTATAGTTGAACCAAAACGTTATTGAATCTTATATACGAGAACTTTTTGAGTAGATCGGTGGATAACAATCAAATCGTAAAAGAAATACCAACTTCCGAGCATATGTTCATGTACTCTGTTTTACTGAACATCTTATATATAAAAAAGGACATTACATAGAAAAGGCACAACATCACACACATTAGCCAGAACATTTGAATAAATAGTTACGCGGTTTTCAGACCTGGATCGAATTTTCAACTGCAATTGTCATCTAATCTCATAGAACACATGGAATAGTACAGATCGAGCTGAAAACACATAGAATAACAAAAAATCTAACATATCGGGTTACAAACATCAGTGAACAAACTTAAATCATCGAGAAAACATGCTTTCTCGAGCTTTTTAGTGAATTCGAGCTCAAATTCAAATGGAAATCATCGAGAATAGAGTTTTATCGAGCTTATCGTGGATCTATACGAGTTTGATTTTTAAGAGCTATTTCTGAGACAAATCCAAGCTGAATCGAGCTATTTCTGAAATGAATCCGAGCAACCACGTCGGAATAAAGTGTTTCAGAGCTTTTTCAGTGATAATTACGGTTGTTTCCGGCGGATTAGAGAGATTTCAGACAGGAAGGTGGTAGAAGCGTAGGAAGGTTAGAGAGAGAAATTTTCAACTCATTTTACTAGGGTTTGGTGAATAATGAATGAGCTCTCTTGGTTGAGTGCGTTCTAATATATATATGGATTCGTATACGAATATCCACATGTTTGGACTTTGGTTGGGTTAGGGTGCATTTAGAAGCTTGTTTTTAGTTTGGGGTTGGTTTATAATTATTGAAAGTTAGTTTTTTATGTCTCTCTCTAAGGGTGATATCTCCTAAGACTCACTCATATCATCGATGTTCTCAGTAAAACTATTAATGTGTGTTTGTTATAAATATAATGTTATTCGTCTCTTTCAGTCTTTTTATAATAATGTCTCCATTCTTCTTCAATTACACTACCACCATTACCCAGCTCGGGCGATTTACTTATTTTTACTTTTCTTTCGAAAATAACCCCACCTCCTTCATGCACAAAAAGCACAAACAATATTTTTGTTTATAATGATAACGAAATGCAGTTCAGTTCGTAAGAAGTTTCACTCCAACCAATAGATCGGGAGTTCAAATCACCCTTTAACCGTTTTATAAAAAATATTTTTTTTATACTTTTCTTTGATAACAACTTTCAAAAAAACTCTCATATTAATTCATTAATTAGAATAGCATATTCCAGTACAATCTCACTCTAAATAATCATTCAAATAACCGTTTTAAAAAAAATATTTTTTTGTTTATACTTTTCTTTGATAACAACTTTAAAAAAAACTATCATATTAATTCATTAATTAGAATAGCATATTACAGTACAATCTCACTCTAAATAATCACTTAAACAAAATTAAAAATATTTTTTTGTTTATACTTTTCTTTGATAACAACTTTCAAAAAAACTCTCATATTAATTCATTTATTTTTTTGTTTATATTTTTCTTTGATAACAACTTTCAAAAAAAACTCTCGTATTAATTTATTAATTAGAATAGCATATTACAGTACAATCTCACTCTAAATAATCATTCAAACAAAATTAAAAATATTTTTTTGTTTATACTTTTCTTTTCTTGATAACAACTTTAAAGAAAACTCTCATATTATTTCATTAAGTTAAACTCTCCAATCCTTATCACTTTTTAATGGGTATTGCACATCTAATAAGGCATAGATTTCCATCTAACATATGTTGGTTTGATTTTTTAAGCCCTGTCTTACTAATTACCTATTTAATGTAGTGAGTATTTTTTTAAGAAGAAATAATAATAAATTAAAAGTATTTTCACTTTACAAATAAGTAAGTATCTTGAGAGATGATCTATAAATAATTTATTTAGAAACGGACTAATATTCTTTAAAAAATCACCGATATTATCAATCAAAACACATATGTTCTCAACATTAGAGTTTTTTTATATTAAAATAATACTCATTTCATTACCAACATAGACGGTTTAATAAATAATATGTGTGATTTTATTGGTAACATGGACCGTCTTTGAGTAGGTACCGTTTCTCATTAAACCCTGTGTTTATAAATTTTCAAATATGTGCATTTAATCTTTAGTTATATACAAATTATTATGAGTGGAGATGCGGTGTAAATAACTAATCTAAGGACGAACCATATATTTAGAAAAATTATTCATGTTATTAATCAAAATATGTATTTTATTAACAATATTAATTTCTTTTGTAGTTTGAAAAATACGTATATTGATAATATAAATGTTTTGATCGATAATATCAATGATAATCATTTAAGTATAGAAATATTTATTAAAAAATTATCTAGAAACGATCTCGAAAATAATTTATAATAATTTTAGAATTTCTATATTCAAACTTACATTAAATGCATTTTAATAAAATAGACAAGATTGACCCCACAAAATCTCATTTTACCAATTCTTACTTGTTCCCTTCAACCCATATAAATATAATATAATATTCCAGAGTATTGCATATTTGTTAGTCAACTTAGAGGTTAGAAGTCATGGAAGGTGGTTCTTGGGCCGATCAGTGGGACAGCACACCGGATCCTCATCCGGAGAAGAGCAACAAGAAAACTGGCACGGTGGCGGCCAAGGTTGGAGAAGGCTACGGGAAGACGAAAGCTGCAGCTTCGACTGGAGTCAAGAAAGTGAAGCAAGGTACATTTGTTGGATTCCAGTGGATCAAAGATAAGTGCAACAAACAGAAGAATTGATGGACGATAGATCAATCAAATATGCATTTCATTTCATACATACATGTTTTTACTACAGACTCGAATATATATGTGGATAAGTTGTCTTTCGGAATGACTTTAGTTATTGGAAAGATGAAGAACTAAATAATAAACATGATTGTCCTTGAATTTGTCATGATCGTTTTTGTCATTTTTATGTTACCTTTAGTTAGCACACAAACACACACCTAGTAATTCACATCTAAATTACCATATGGTGGAGAATTACTTTCATGCAATACTTTTCGAATTTAAATGTAATTGTTTAAAGTAATGAATTTGATGTAATTAGATGATATACATATATCATGATTAAATTTAAGGTATAAAAGTTATAATCCAGCCGAGTAAAAGAAATTATGTGTGGCACCCGCACATTCATATTCATTAGATTAGGGCATCACTTAGCACTTATTGTTCATAATAGCAATTCTTTTTATTCTTAACCCACTATGGACACAATCAAGATTGTCACCATAACGTTAGCAGAGTAATGTTGGTTAATGATACAATATTGTTTGTTAAATGAAAATTCAAAAATCATTTAAAGTACATAATTGTATATTATATGCAAGTATATTTTATTACTAGAATTTGAATAATACGATTTTTATTCTTTTCCAAATCAACTGATCTTTGATAACCACGAAGAACATATTGATAACGATTATATTATAATGATTCGAGGAAATTCATCTTGCACACCAGTTCATGTACTTCAAGTATTTATGAATTCATTATGTACTTTTAAGTATAATGACGAATCCAAAGCACAAGGAAACAATAATATACAACAATCGGTATTTGATTTTTAACTACTCTTAAAGTTTGAATACATGTAGGCGTTTACATTTTTAATAAATGATTGCATACCAATATATAGTCCTAACTTACATTGTTTTTTTTTTTTTTTGAAAAAGAAAATTTTCATTAATTTAGATAAGTCTAATAGAAGGATTAGCTATTACATTAGAAATCCACACAAAGAGTAAATGTCCCAAACTTAATAAAAATGGTAAACATTAGTAGTAAATAGATCCCTCGTGGATGTGTTTCCAAAAGTTAATTTGCTTGATCTCTTTTGCTAGTAGATAATGTTTTCTTCCCCGTAAACAAAAGACATCGTCACCCTTTGTATTTTCTTCATTTCTTCTCTGATTTCATCCAGTAGTAACTGCTGGTGAGGTGTGGCTGCACCCGACCTGTTTAAACAAGCAATAAGGAATTTGGAATCAGTTTGTATTCCTATAGATAAAAGAGTAGAAGCAGTACAAAGTTTTAATCCTTTTTGTAAGGCCAATATCTCAGTCGTGTTGTGATATGTTTTTTCCAACAAAAGTAGCATTGGCCTTGTGAAAATCTCCTTCCTTTGTTCTAATAATAATTCCAATGCCAGCAGATTTGTCAATCTGACAAGAACCATCAATGTTCATAGTAAAACGTTCCTCAGAAGGTTTTCATTTGCAGATAAGTAGTGTTCTAATTTTAAGACTACTAACCTGATGAAGGATTTTATTATCCTGGAGAAGTTGAATAAGCTGATAACGGAAATTATGCAAATTCAACTCTTCTTGTCTAAATATTTTGTTGTTCCCATATTTTCAAATCATCCAACAGGTCATAAGCATAGTGAGTTGTTTTTCAGAGTTGAACTTTTCTTGAAAAAGCAATTTAGTAAAACTCTGTATTTGAAAGGTCGGAGGATTAGTCCACTGATAAATGTGAGCTAATTTAGGACAAGCAAAGAAAAGATGATAAGTAGTTTCAGAATGCTCTTTGCAAAAAACACACAAATCAGAATCCAAAAATTTTCTGTTTGAAAATTCTACAGGCCGTAGGAAGCCTGTCATGTATAACAATCCAACAGAATAACATATTTCTAGGTGGAACACGTAAGTCCCAAATTTTCCCAAGGCCACTCAGGTTTAAGTTCATAACTCATCTGCAAAATAAAGTTGTAAGCCAATTTGACAGAGAATTTTCCTAACAGAGAGTGACCCCATGTGACAGTATCTCATTGGTTAGAGCTGGTTCTAGGAATTCCAAGAATAGTGGTAGCCATTTCTTTCGGAACAAGGTTTTTAATTTTATCAAAATTCCAAGTTTCATTGGCAATAAGATCCTGGACCTTTTGGTTCTGATCAAAATCTAAGACATAGTCTTGTAAGAGTACTCATGGTATCCATTGATCTTTCCACAAGAGAGTATTGGCTCCATCACCAATCTGGAAAAGGAGACCTATTTCAAAAATCTCTTGTAGATTGATCAAATTTCTCCAGAACAACTATGATGTTTCTTTTCCGCTTGAAGAAAAGAGGTATAAGGAAAATACTTGTTCTTGTAAACCTGATACCAAAGGGTATTAGGTTGGAAGGTGAATTTCCAAACTTGTTTTAAAAGGAAAGCTTGATTAAGAATGTGTAGATTCCTTATACCTAATCCTCCAATATATTTAGGTAAACAAACTTGATTCCATTTAACTTTATCTTTGGCTTTGCCATTTTTTTGTCCATTACAGAGAAAATTTCTACTGATTTGTTCTAATTTATCTAAACAGGTTAAAGGTAACTTGGTTATGAACATGCCATATTCTGCAATAGAATTAGTGACAACTCTGATAAGATCCAAACGTACTGCATAAGATAAATATTTTGTGTACCAAATATTTAATTTATTCAAAGTTTTATCAATCATTTGATAAAAAAATCTCTTTTCTTAGCCCCATAAGGAAAGATAAGCCTAAATATTTATCTAATTTTTTATTAGGAATTACTCCTAATGTCTCTGTTATGTGTTGTTTTTCCCTGACAGGTGTATTAGCAGAGAATATAGTCCTGCTTTTTTGCCAACAGATGTTCTGACCTGAGGCCATAACATATTCTTCTAAAGTTTCTAAGATAGTGTTGACATATTTATCTTCTACTTTGCTAAAGATTAAGCAATCATCCGCAAAGCATAAGATAGAGATCTCAGGACCATCTTTAATAACTTTAAGTGTGGGCAAATCATTTTTACGTACATATTTTCTAATTATTAAATGAACAAGTAATTCTTGACAAATAAAAAAAATTATAAGATGACAGTGACTTGCATAGTACAAGTACTAATACAAGTAAAAATTAATTTTTATAAATGCAAGTGAAAGTCAAATTTTGTAAGAGCAAGGTCAATAAAAGACCATTCGAGTCTATCATAAGCCTTTTCAACATCAGGTTTTAAAGCAAAATAATTTTGGCGGAAATTTTTCTTTTTTATTTACTCATAGTATGAAGCATTTCATGCGCAATCATGACATTATCATTAATCTGCCTTGAAGGCACAAAAGCATTTTGAAAGGGAGATATAAGTTTTGGTAAAAAAGGTCTTATTATATTAACTAAGATTTTGAAAATAACTTTGTAACTAACATTACAAAGACGTATATGCCGAAATTCAGAAGGTTTGCAAAAATTTGATTTTAGAAATTAAAGTGATAATAGTTTTATTCATATTTTTATCTAAAATATCAGTCAAGAAAAACTTTTGTATTAATTTAATGAACTGGTGTTTAAACTATTCCATTGAGATATAAAAGATTTACTGTTTAACCCATCCAGCCCAGGAGCTTTGTCCTGGCCAATGGAATTAAGAGCATTCCACACCTCAAGCTCAATTACCTCTCAAATAAGGAAAATATTATCTTGATGACATAAGAAGGAGTAGAGAGCTAAAGGAAATGGTTTAAATCATTGGATTGAGATTAAGCTTGATTAGCAAAAAAATTAAAAAATTCATCCATAATTTTATCTTGATCAATGATCTATTGATCAGTATTATTTTTAATGCCATGAATGAAGTTTCTGCGACATTGATGACATGCATAGGCATGAAAGAATTTATTATTACCATCTCCCATTTTCACCCAATTATTTTTAGTTCTTTGGGATAAAAAAATGGTCTTAGTGTTGTTTAATTTATTTATTTTATTCCTGATATCCACTTCTTTAGGTCCCCAAAACATAGGGTTCAAGTGCAACTTAAGAGAAACCTGATGGAGTTCTTTCTTAAGCATTTTAATTTCATAATTTAATGAACTAAGAGAACCTAAATTCCATTTAGGAACTAAATCAGACAATTTAAGTAAAGAAGACTGCAAGCTAAAGATCACTTATAGTTTCATTGTGCCAGAAATTTGAGAAATTATCATGAAACACAGAATTTTCAGTCCACATATTTCAAATCTAAAAAACCTAGTAGTAACAGTGGATGAATTTGTGTCAACAAGTAAGGCCGTGTGATCTGACATGGTATTAACTAAATTGCGACAAAACAACAGGGAAAAAGTCGAATGAAGTTTCAAGCTAATTGCCTATTATTCCATGTGAAGATGGACCGCAAAAACCAAGATCAGACAAACCACACTCATGCAGACAGTTTTGAAATTTAAACATGCAGTTCCATTGTGTTCTATCACCCCCAATTTTTTCAGATTGAGAAAGAATGCAATTGAAACACCCCCCCCCCAAAAGCCATGGCCCAGAAATAGAATCACTTAAAGTAGTTAGGGTTTTCCATACCTCCTCATGTCTATGATGCTGGGCGTAGTTGTACACTGAAGTAACTTCTGCCATGTTTTGATCTTGCCCTGGAACCCTGATTTTGAAGTGAGCCAATATGTCATTAGTCATGCCAATTTCCACTTGGATGTTAGCATCATTCCAGAGAAACCAGTGGCCTCCCATTTGCGGGTGCTCCAGAGAAGGAGTGGTCACATGCATGGTAGGGTAGCCCATATTTCTCAAAGACAGAATGTTTCTTGCAGTAGTTATTGAGTCTGCTCTTGTGCCCATGAGTAACAACATAACAGGCATGTACTCACGAATATAACTCTGAATTGCTTGCATTGTTTCATGTAGAACTCCGCCTCTCAGGTTCCAAAATAGGAATTTCATAGTGGTGTTATCAATCAGTGGTACCCAATCACCGTTACTGTTCTGAATCTGACCGCCTCTGACGTTTTTGAGGAGAATTGGAGTTATCTGAATCTGGACTCCGTTTACCTCCGGTCGGAGATCCAGGCAGTGCAGCAATGCTGGTCCTGAAGGTTGTGTTACTGGGCATGCTCTGTTGTTCAATTTTATCATTGACGCCGTTCTGATCATTTGTACCATCATTGCATCCTGGTGATATGGTCGAATGGAGAATTCGTTCTCCGAAACTCGCTCCCAAGAGTTGTTCACTTGTTCCTCCCTCTGTATCGCAACCAGTAAATTCTCCGACATCAGTGTTAAATTCAGTCTCACTGGCCCATTCGAGTTGGTTCGCCCATCCTGTCCAGGGAGAGTAGATATCGACGTTGGAGTCTCCGGGAATAGGGGAAAGATCCTCAAAGGTGTCGGAGGTGTCACCAGCCAGTTCTGAGTCGAATTATGTAGGGGTGGAGAAGGTACTCTCTCACCAATGGCAGTACTCTGGCCAAGACTGGGTACTGGTGTTGAGGTGATGATGGCAGAGGGTTGGGAGGGGAATTGGGAAACGATTATGGAATCGGTCGAAATTGCGGTGGGTAGGCAGATTGAAAGATTGTAGTGCTTGGAGGGTGAGATGGGAGAATTGGTTTGGATTGTATCTATGTGAGAGCCATGGGCGCCTGAGATTGTTGACTGGTTGGTGGGGTTGAAAGTTCCTTTGTCAGGTGCGGTGAAGCTGGGATGGTGGTGGAGAGGTTGGATTCCGCGTGATTTGGAAGTTCAGCGGTTGAGCTGTTCTTAGGAGGGAGTTGATTTCTGGCAGAGTTGTAGGTGACACAGGGATGGTCGATGGGGAGAATGGATTCGTCATTTGAGTGACTAGGTTTGCCTGCACTGACCTTTGCAACAATGCCGTTAAGCTCTTGACTATTTCCATTGCCGGAGGAAGTGGTGAGAATGGTGACAGTTGAGGAGAGGGTGTGTGGCTTGGGGAGCGATTCCCCGGAGTTAGGAGCTGAGACTGACAATTTGCCATTAGGATCCAGCTTGAGAGAAGAAAGTGTAGAAGAAACAGAGGAAAGTGAAGGAATTTTAGGTGAAGAGGAAGTGAGGAGTTGTTTAGATTTAATATTTGAAGAAGAAGGTTTTCTGAGAATTTTCTTATGCTGTTGATTCTCCATTGGTTCAGCCTGTGCATCTGTTTTGCTGTCAGGAGGTAGCCGTCTCCTATGAATCGTCGATTGGCCAGGCGTGTTCTGGTTTTTTGTTTTCCCATTCTTTGGGACATAACTAATGATTGGAGTTGTGTTTAAAATGAGTTTCAATTAATGGTTTTGATTTCTGGGGAGATGAATAGTTTTTCCTTGTTATTTGACCGATAAGTGGTTTTGGGTCAGACGCTTGCTTAAGCGAGGTTTCGCTGCTGGGTTTAATAATGGTTTCAACAGAAGACCCAATTTCAGTGGTTGAGTTTAATTGTGATTGAGCAGCTTTAAACTGTTGGGCTTGTGATGTATGTCTTGGGCCTTTTTTCTTGGACTTGTATTTCTGGGCTGAACAATGTCCCGTTGTTCTTCTTTATTTTTTCCTTTCTGGGGTAAGGACGTTGTACCTGCATGTGTGTCATCCTGTGTTTTTTTAGTCTGGTGTATGACCAACTGAATTAACCATCACCGGATTGATGTTGGGAGACTCAGTGTTTTTACAGTGGACACTAAGATGTCAAATTTTTCCACAGAGATAACAGAATTCAGAACTAATTTCGTATGTAATCCGTTGTTTCCTTGATCCAATACGTAATGATTTAATCAAAGGTTTGGATATATAGAAATATGGTGCTTGAAGAAATATGGTGCTTGAATTCGTCTTTATCAACACAAGGTTTCCAATTCAACATTTATAATTTAATTTTAATTCAAAATTAAAGTTTAACACACTTAAAAAACTGTGACTAGATATAAATTAATTATCGTCGAAGATAAAGAGTTATAGGCAAATTTTAAAGTGGAAATTTTCGATAATTTAAAATTTTACCCCACCAAACGCCTAAAATAACCTTAATTGCATATAATTTCGTCCCCCCAGAGCTCCATGGTTCCCTGCGTCGAGTCATCTGATTTAAGTTGCCACTAGGTTCTGAAAATGGATGTAGCTCAAAACGAAAAAGCGAAGACTCCATTTTCAGTGATGAGCTTGAAACCCATTTGTATTCTTCTCTCAATCCTTGTTCTCCTGTTCGCCATCACCTTGAAAACAAACCTATTTCACAAAACTATAAATCTTTACAACCAAACCTCCAAATTGTCTGACCAGAATGGCGAACCCCCTTATTGTTTGTTGTGGATGGCTCCATTTCTTTCAGGAGGTGGATATAGTTCCGAAGCTTGGGCTTATATCACGGCATTGGACAATTACCTGAACAAGCAAAGGAACCCCCTTTTCAAATTGAAGATTGAGCAACATGGTGATCTTCAAAATGCTGAGTTTTGGGAAGGTTTGCCATTGGAGATTCGAAATTTGGGTGCTCAACTTTATCAGAATGAGTGCAGATTATTGAATCAGACTGCTGTTATTTGTCATAGTGAACCTGGTGCCTGGTATCCCCCTTTGTTCGAGACCTTTCCTTGCCCACCCCGCGATTATGGTCAGTTTCGCTTATTACTGAATACAGTTATTATTCAAGTATGTTCAGCTTTTAGATGAGATGAAATTCTATCATGATATTATAACATTTGGCTCACGTCTAATCTTGGTTCGAATGCGGGGTGTATTAATATAAATGACTAGATTCCAAGTTCAATAAGTTTTGGACAAATTTTCTAACTTGGCGCATTCAAGGTTGGGGATGAATTTTTCTTGTTTATGCCTCTAAATGGTTTTTAATTGTATGTATGCTTTGTTCGTTGTGCTACCATCCTAATAAGCACGTTACTTTTCAAGCAGGTGAATTCAAGACTGTGATTGGAAGGACTATGTTCGAGACAGACAGAGTAAATGCGGAACATGTGAGGCGGTGTAATAGGATGGATTTTGTTTGGGTTCCGACTGATTTCCATGTAAATGCATTTGAGGCCAGCGGGGTAGATCCGGCGAAGCTAAGGAAAATTGTTCAGCCTGTTGATCTGGACTTCTTTGATCCAAATAAGGTTGAGTCGCTGGACTTGGCCTCAACAGGTAGTCGTCTAGTGCTAGGATTTGACAAAATGAACTTGAAAGAACATTTTGTTTACTTAAGTGTGTTTAAATGGGAGTATAGGAAAGGGTGGGACGTGTTGCTGAGATCTTATCTGCAAGAGTTCTCTGCTGATGATAATGTTGTGTTGTATTTGTTGACTAATCCTTATCACTCGGACAAGGATTTTTCGAATAAAATTGTTCAATACGTGCACAAGTCTGGGCTTGAGAAACCTGGTGCAGGTTGGGCTACTATATATGTGATTGATGAACATATAGCTCAGGTTGACATTCCGAGGCTGTACAAGGCTGCTGATGCTTTCGTTCTGCCATCTAGAGGGGAAGGTAATTTGCTCTATTCTATAACTTTTTGAGCCAAATTGTTGATGTTTACTAACATATTCATAATATTCGTATTTATCTACTGTTTTTAATAAAAACTCCTGTTTTATTTTCTGTCCTACAATCCTTGGTAGGAAAGTTTCTCTAGATACCAGCTTTCTGTTTATTTGGTGATAAGGCACTGTATTTTCTATTAGGCGTCTAACCAGTGGCGAATCCAGAAGAACAATTTAGGGGGGGTCGGATTTTAAGGTCATTTATAAAAATGAATGTTCTTTACAAATTATAATATGACCAAAGGATAATGAAGTATAAAGTCGAGAGTATATGTACAAATATGCTTATTCGGAAAAAAATATAAACAAACATGATGATACGGAAAAAATTGAAACTAAAATGGTAGAATATAATTGGAAAAGAATAGGAAAGTATATGATTTAAAGCACAAAAGGATGGAATGAAGTAGATAAATAATTATGCAAATGAAGAAAAGTAAAAGGAAAGTTGAAATAATAAAAAGATCAGGGTGGAAGTAGAAAGAAGAGAAACTAAAGTGGTGTAACTAATAAGGTGGAAGTTGGTCAAATTTCACGGGAGGTCCTTGGTACCATCTATAATTCTCATAAGTAAGGGTTTAAACTTTTCAAAAACCTCAAATCTGTCCCTGTAACAATCAAAACTTTCTAAACTCGATTCAAACAACTCTGAATCCAAGAAAAGGCAACAACAATCGAATCAAATATAGAAAAACTGTAATATCCACCACAAGGGATCGAACACTAAACATCAAGCTCCATATTTTAAAGATCAAATCAATCCATGAATCAATTTAACATTAATCAGTACTATTCTACTACATGGCCGGAATCTAGGGGGTCAGCTGACCTTGCTCGCCCCCCATTGGATCCGCCACTGCGTCTAACTCATAGAGTTTCATTTTTTGCACCTGTCTTTTTGGTTCATTTAATGAAATTCAACTGTTTTTATCTGGAGAATTTGATACGGGTGAAACAAAATTGCTTGGTCCTTGGTTTGTGAAATGTTATATTGTAAGTCATTAAATATCAGACGTCTGGGGGCAACCACACTACTGAGTGGATACAATTTATTTCTTACTCTTATATCTAATTGTTACCATTCACTGTTTACTAGAAGTTTCTTTCTCTTCTGATTTGCCACTTATATATGTATATTGGGATTCTGATTCTACTACAACATACACAAATCAGGTTGGGGTCGGCCTGTGGTGGAAGCAATGGCAATGTCACTGCCTGTTATTGCTACCAATTGGTCTGGTCCCACAGAGTATTTGACACATGAAAATAGCTACCCGCTTCCTTTTGAAGGAACAAGTGAAGTTGTAGAAGGACCATTTAAGGGGCATTTGTGGGCTGAGCCTTCTGTTGATAAGCTGCAACGCCTCATGCGGCATGTTGTGAGCCACCCTGGAGAAGCTAACATAAAAGGAATGCAGGCTAGAATGGATATGATGACACATTTCTCTCCTGAAGTGGTTGCACGTGTTGTTCTTGACCATTTACATCAGATCATTGATACTACCGGTCCTTGATAAAGAAGAAAAATGAAAAATGAAAATGAGTTTGCATCAGGAATGCAAATTCAAGTGGTTTTATAGCTCGGTCCTTGACGAGAATTGAAACATGTTCTTTGTTTGTTGTTGTCAGGTTGTAGTTTAAAGAAGGAAAACAGGCTATGTTAATACCTTGATATGAGTTATATTCAAGCATGCCCTAGCAGTGACCTCGAAGAATCAGGGAACAGGTAATTTATGGAGTAAATGTTACAAAGACCACACTTGAACTTTAAACTTACATTTTTACACTAGTGTAAGTTAGGGGAATGCTCGTGACACTTGGGTGGATGGAGCTGTAAGTTTATATATTGTATAAATTAGGAAAATACATTTGAACACTTTGGTTGATGTTTAACTCTCGCATGGATAGGATGTAAGTTTATGATAGTGTAGATTAGTGAAAACGCTTGATACCAATGTTTTAGGAGGAGGCTTTGGATTCCTTGGGATATTGTAGTGTATTCTGTTGTCGTTAGATGGATCATAGAGGCAAAATATGTGTTTAGCATTTTGGATTCCGCGTAATCATCTCTCCCTGTGAGTATGTGGCTGAAACTTGAAAGTCATCAGTTGCATTTTGTTGTTTTTAGATGATTCTTTAGGCAAGAAACTGTGTTTAGCATTTTGAATTCCTTGTAGTTAACTCTCGCTCTTCAGTCTTCGTTAATTGTTTCATTTGTTTGCGAAGGGATTATAGGTACATTCATGGTCTTATTTGTTTCAGTAGCCTTAAGAAGTTCCCTCTTCTTCCCTGCAAGTTCCATACAACACATGCATATTCTCGGTTCTTATCTTCTGCTAGTCTTTTATAGAATTCACAGCACTTGCACACACCATAAAGCAGGTGGAGGTTCACTAAAGTACAGATTACGACCTTACTTGAACAGAATCTGTTCTATAGGATCAACATCTGAACTATGGCTACTCGACCAGAGCGTGATTAAAGCTCAGTTTGGTTCCATCTGAGCTGAGCCACTCGGTAATTATAATAACAGTATAAAAATAAACAGAGCATTATCCAGCTGTTTATGACAAAATGAGAATTAAATGAATGATAATGATAATAATATTAAACAATAACTATTTATTTTTATCGAGCCATTCAAGAATACCCTTCTCTGTTTCTGTTAATTCTGTCTTCTGCTTCAGATCTCCCTCCAGCAAGCCAAAGTAATCTTTGTAGTTGCGTTTGTAGTAACTAAACAATCTCTGCCAAAAAAAAAATTGTTGGCAAATGACTAGATTTCACGACTATCTATAAGTTTGAAATTTTAAATGATACATAATTATGTCATGAAATGTAGACTGGCATCGATAGAAGAATGCTTAGTTTAATTACCTCCTGGTCATTTTTAACCTTGTTTTCTTGCGATTTTTTGAGAAATTCTGAAACAGCAGCAGGAAATAGTATCATTGATGGTGTTCCCTGTTGAAGATAAAAGTGATTGAATGTATAGAAGGTTGTTACCGTTAAGAAGTTCGGTTTTGGAGTCGGTAACTAAGGTAACGGCTGTAGCAGTTGAAAGCCATAGAAACCTTCTTCTTCCAGCTTGATTACTCGGATTTCCTCCATTACTGTTCGATGATGATGATGCCTGTACATTGAACCCAATCAATGGTCCTCTCACAGATATTGTTGCCATCAACTGATCGATGTTTTGTTTGGATAGATAAGAAGATTATCTCTCTACTTTCACCACCACTGCTTTTTTTTATGAGTACTTATTTTCTCTAAATGTATCAACGTCCCTTGTATGTATATTCTTTCAAATATGCACAAAAGAAGACCATCATATTTGTTAAATGAAAAAATATATATATTTATATTTATGAATATATATTTTCATTTCAAAATATTTTATTATTTTGTATCATAACATATAAAACAATTTTGCTTGAAGATTTCAAACACACCAAGCCAATTCTTAGAAATTTTTTTTTTAATATTTAACACAAAATTATTACATTTTAAAAGTCATGTGCGATTTAGTGCCACGCGCACCCTCATAGCCACCCTATTGTCAAACTTATCATATACTCACAGTTAAGGATGGATGATTTAGTGGACTTACTTCTCTCTCACGTTGAGATTACAGAACGTGAGATAGATACCTCTCCTATTTTCATTACTCTCAATAGACTTAATCATACATCACAGTCCATCGAGCAGGATCCTTCTCAATCACATTAAGACTTCCATGAGGTCAATGGAATTCTTAAGTGAATTGGACCACAGTTTCCTTGAACGAAAAACTATTTTATGGGAATCGTATCAGGTGAGGTAGCCCCTCATCCTAATGGTTGGTTGACGGCTCAGTTGGCTTGGTAAGGTGATCTAAGTAGCCTACCAACCAACTTGTTTAAAGTTGGTTGCCTCACTCGAGTGACTGAGCTTGCTAGATTGTCAACCAAATGGTTGGTTGACATGGTTTATTGAAGTAGGCGGATTGTGTGGCCTCTCATTCGTTGGTTGGCTTATCTTAATGAGTTAGCTTTTGAGACTCGATTTACTTATTAGATCAAGCTCGAAAAATTATAAATTGAGTATTAAATCGGTTAATAAAGTATGAATTTAGTAGGATGAGGGGTTAATAAAGTATACTCCCTCCGTTCCGGTTTGGAAGTTCCGTGGGACCGGATATAAATTTTAAGAAAAAAGTGATAAAGTAGAAAATAAGGTAATAAATTATGAATGTGATTGAATAAAGTATAAGAAATTTTATGAGAGATAATGTATAAAGTAGGAGCAAGATTTTATATTTAAAGAAGTGATACTTTTAAACTGAGACTATTTAAAATAAAAATCGAAACTTTCAAACTGGAACGTAATAGGTATTATACAAGTTTGATAGCAGTCCCACATGCAAGTAAAGTGGGCCTCTCTCCTCTCCCTATCCCTATCATCAGACATAATAAGGAAAATAGAGGTGGCAACTCGGATTAATTATGAATAGATCCCAGCTCATGGTACAATTTACCAATTCAATATAGCAAATTCATGATTTACCAAAAGCAACTTTTTCTTACCTGATGCTCCAAAAAGGAGCAATTAGTAAGCAACTCTTGATAATTCAATATAGGTCCCTAACATTGTCATCCTTTCAATCCGGTCACGTGACATTGGTATTTATTTGAATTACCGGTGCAGATTGAAAATGTGGGTAATTCATTTGTATTATCGGCGCAGAATGTTCTCCTCTTGTTTTACAAGATTCAAATTGGCTAGACCCACTGTACCTCATATATGATTTTATTTGATTGGAGGCTTCAGCCATGGTGCTACCAATAATTTTTGAGAGACTATTTCTATATATTGTGTAGATATGAATATAGTTTTTACTAATAATTCCTTCGCCATTAAACGTTAATATTTTTTTACAATAGATGATAAATATCTTATTCACAACATATACATTTTCATTAATAATATTAATAATTTTATTTTATGAGATTTTGTATTTTTTATATCGGTTATGTTATTAAACATATTATATATAACCATATTGCATAATTTTAGTAAAAATCTTAATGACAATATATGTTTATAAGGGCACCACTTATATATATATATATATATATATATATGAATGAAACAAAAAAAGGTCATCTTAAATTCTTAATGATACAATATGAAAGTGTTAATATTACAGCTTAGTCGTGCACTGCCCAGAGCTACATATAATACTGCCCCAACTATCATATTTGCCATTTCCAGAGTGTGTATGTAAGTATTGCCCAGCTATCATGGTTGCAATGCCTAAGCATTTATATATCATGATTAGGAGTGTACATGAAAAATAACCGATCATTCCGCCCGTCAACTACCCATCATTGACGGTTAGAATTTTTTCAAAAATCGTCCGTGAATTATAAATTTATAACCCACCATTAAACGGGTGGGTGGCGGTTTGGTGGTTGACCAACCGCCAACCCACACACCCGCCCACTATATATGTTACTAGTATGTATTTTACATTTTATTGGATTAGATTAATATTAATAGATCCCCATTATTCTTTTACGCTTAGGTTGCAATTTTACGTCTTCTCATTTACTCATAGATTGCAAACTAATACCATAGTTTTTGTCATAACGTTTGTAATTTAAATAACTCATGAACTTATATAGTATTTGGAATTTTATGTACTTAGACTACTTGTATTAATGCTTGAGATTGTGTTATATTTCCCTTATTAATTAGTTTATTGTAGACTTAGAGGTCAGGAAGTATAATGTATCTTTCTTTAATGCGTCATATATGTCTATTTTTGTATGCGTTAACAAGCTGCCAAACAGGCCACCAACTGCCCAGTTCAAGTAGTCAACCGATCCACGACGGTTAGGATAAAATTACACCCGCCGCAGTTAATGATTTTGCGTACCCGCCATAGGCGGGTCGGTTGGAAATTTTGCAAATAATTGCCCGTACTCGCCCGCGTACATCCCTAATCATGATTCCCTTTCCATCATCGTCGCAATGCACGATCTTGTGTGTGTATCACGCAATATTGACTATCATGGTCGCAATGTTCGAGCGTGTCTATATATATAGGAGTATATAATTTATATTGCCTCGACTATCTTGTTGCAATACAAAACTCGAGTTGGATAATCGAACTTAAGTTTTTAACCAAACATTAAATTGGTATTTTTTAAGATTTATATGGAGACATAATAAAAATGAAAATTAGAAGTTTTAATTTTGATGAAAAAATGGCAAAATAAAGAATTATTTGTTCGGGCATGGTCGTTTATACATGTCGGGACATTGTATGCACGAATAAGTTAACTTTCAACTTGGTCTTGGCACTATGACAACCGCAGTCCGGGGGAAGTTAGATAGATTGAATGGGGTTATGTTTTTTGTTATCGGAGCATTATGATGATCATGGTCTGGGCATCATGATCATGATGGAAATTGGTCTGAGCCTAAAAGAGTTAAATGAACACAAAGGTTAAACTGTTGAGTCATTGAGAAATCAAAATGGATCTCGCTGGTATATCATTACAAACAAAGAAAAAAAATGCTAAGGGGCTCAGGTGCAATTTCCATTCCATATATGTCGTAGTTGTTGTCTTCTTCACCGAATGAATCCAAAAATTGCAGGGAAATTAGAAAAGAATCAAAAAAATAACAATCCGGTGAAGAATTAAACCACGAAGAACCTTATGTTATCCACCATCTTCTGTATATACTACTTCACACTTTAAAGACATCCCCACCAAACTCATGTGATCTAAACATGATATTTCATTGTATAAATCCACAAACAATATCAGTATGATACATATATTAGAATAAAATAAACATACATGATCAGACAAAATATGATAAAGATTGGACCTCCTTCAAGAATTTCGTGGATGGATCTCTGTTTGATAAACAACAAGCGATCGATCTCCAAGATTTCATCAACAAGAAGAGTTCATAAACTAGTCCAAGAAAACCAGATTAACCAAAATGCATGTTGGTTAAGACAACAAATTAACCATGCTAATTGTATGAACCTGAATTAGAAATTTAGGCAAAAACAAGTAACAAGATTGATTTGATTAATCTAATTTGAAAATTTCCCCAACGTAGCTTAAATGGAGATATATCCCACCTAATATTATCTATAAGAGTTTGAATCAGTAAACACATGCTGCAACAATCTATAATTTTACGTCGCGGTGCCGGTAAATCGGTGCATATCCCACTCTATTAGACACAATTCAGCTGGAGAAAGAAGAAAAAAGGAGGAATCAAGATATAATTTCCAGCTCCCGCTCCAGGACTAAATGTGCAAATTACGGACAAAATCACGTGATATGTTATATGTCTGTTTCATAGGTAAAAATGTATTTTTGTACGTTTTTGGGAGCTATTGATAGATGGAGAAAGTTAGGTATTAAATTAGTAAAAAAGCTAATTAGGTGGAAGTGAATTGTACCAACTCTATCTATCTCTCTCAGCAACAGAGAGTATTTACCAGGCATATTCACTCACTCATTCGTATCGTAACTGTGTAACGTATCGTATATACCAGGCAGAAGGCAGATTCAGAATTTACAGCTGCTACAATTCAAGCGACACCTATACATTTATTTGCTGCTACTTGTTGACAACACAATATTATTAGTATATTATCACTACGCAGTAGTAGTATTATCTTCTACACTCCAAAAACTCACACCCCATACTCTTCCTCATTAATTCATAATTCGTCACTTTTCCTTCCTCCTACCCACTATTTCCATTTGGTTTTATCTGCAGCAACTGATAACTTCTCCTATTTATTTCGCCATCCTTTCATTTGCTACTGTTTTCCAGTCTTCACTTAAAATCCCTCTTCACTCACATTTGAGATCTGGGCTGTTTCCGTTTTCATCAATGGGAGCTTCCGATGAGAGAATTGTCGCTGTCATCATGGTCGGTGGACCCACCAAAGGTACTCTTTTTCTGCCTTTAATCATCGCGATTCAATCATTCATACATTGTTGTTAATCATGTTTTCTGCGAACCTTCTTGTTTCGAGCTAATTGAATCATTTCATTTTGATACAATTGGCTTGCACATTTAAGATTGATGATTCATGTAGTTGTAGTTTTAATTGGATCAATTTATTTTGAATTGCACATTTAAGATTCAATCATGTAGTTGTAGTTTTAATTGGATTTGGATTGCATATATAAGATTGGATCATGTTGAAATTTCTAGTCCTTTAGTTTAGAAATTGCACATTTGAGGTTCAATCATGGAGTTTTCAGTGATCATAATTCGAGCATTTCAGTCAGTTCTGTGCAATTGAGTAAAACTGAATCAAGTATGATGCTGGCTAATGCTACACTGGGAATGCAGGGACGAGATTCAGGCCGCTGTCATTGAATATTCCGAAGCCTCTGTTTCCATTGGCAGGGCAGCCAATGGTTAATCACCCCATATCTGCATGTAAAAAGGTATATGCAGTCTCAATTTAGTCAATGTCATTTATGTCCGAGTCAAAGAACCTCAATTTGAACTTATTGTTTGGGTTTCAGAAGATTCCAAATGTTTTGAATACATGTTTCTATACTATGGTGAGATGAGGCCAGTGGGTTGACATGATTTGTTTGCTTTTTTCAGATTCCAAATTTAGTGCAGATCTACCTTGTTGGTTTTTACGAAGAACGTGAATTTGCATTATTTGTTTCTTCAGTTTCCAATGAGCTCAAGGTTCCTATTAGGTAAGTTGATGCTTTGTATAGAAAAAGAACACATCCTGAGGTTTATAATGGTATTAGTAGGTCATTGATTTGCATGTTTTTCATTGCTTTTCATGTTACTAGATACTTGAGAGAGGACAAACCACATGGTTCAGCTGGTGGAATTTACAATTTCAGGGATCGCATCATGGAAGATAGCCCGGTTCTTACCCTCTCCCCTATTTTTTGTTCATTCTGATATGGAGATACCATTTGGTTAAATGGTTCAAACTAATTTGCTTCACTTTTATACTTAAAACGTTTTTAACACTATTTAACTCGATATATCATTTTTTTATTCACAGTCACACATTTTTTTGCTGAATTGCGATGTTTGTTGCAGTTTTCCATTACCTGAGATGTTAGGTAATATTTACATCATTATATTGGTTGGTGTCAATTTCTAGTGTATATTGTACGGTCTTTTAAGACACTGAAGTTTTGTTGCTGATGCTTCTTTACAGAGGCTCACAGGAACTATGGTGGGATGGGGACAATTTTGGTCAATAAGGTCCGTATCTTCATTTCAGATATGATAGGCCTAAAACTAGTGGGCATACACTTAATTAGTAAATTTTCTTTTTTGCAGGTCTCTCCTGAGTATGCAAACCAGTTTGGGGAACTCGTGGCAGATCCTGATACTAATGAACTGTTGCATTATACAGAGAAGCCTGAAACTTTTGTATGTGAAAATTTTCTGTGATTGAGTGTTTGTAAGTTCTGTTGTTTAGTTCACCTTCTTCAATGGTTCTTGCTTATACTTCCACCCCTCTCTTTTTTTCTTTCCTGCTTTCAACAGGTAAGTGACCGCATAAATTGTGGTGTGTACGTATTTACCCCAGAAATCTTTGCTTCTATTCAAGGTGTATCCACTCAAAGGAAAGACAGGGGTGAGTTGTGGAAATTAATCTTGCAATATTCCGCTGTCTCTTGGTTCAGACTTCAGAAATTCATAGATTTTTATCCAGTGCCCTTTAATAAATTCAGAGATCTCCTAATGAAGTTTTCGATGTTCTTAAGCTTAAGGGTGCTTGGCATTAGCATTAGAAGGCCTGTAATTTCTTCAGTGTTAAGTGGGGTTATTTGATCTCTTGTAGTCATTAATCCACTATTTGGAATAGTTGAAGTTACTCATATGTGTTTATCTATTACCTGAGCTGTGTAACTTCTGTTAATGTCATTCAGTTCAGATTATCTGCAATCCCGGAATAGTTGATGTTACTAATATGAACCAAGTAATGCCTCATAAGAGTCATAATTATAATGTAATCTAGGGATAGTTGATGCTTTAATAAATGTTATATGTTTTGCTGGAAATCCAGTCAACTTCACGTTATCAAATTAAGACACTTGATTGCTGTAGCATTTAACGTTTGCTTATAATGTGGACCACTGAGCTTATATGACAGGTAATGAGAGTTTCATAATCATTTTCATTTTTCCCACGCAATCTTTTACTCACCTCCCCTGAAGTTGTCTAGTACTCCCCCATAGTTTTTAAAGCTTCCTGTTTCTATTTGCCACATGTATTAAGATAGAAGAATAAAAAATGGTGTGTGGCGGTATTATATTAAATGTTGTAGGTGGATAACAAGAAGCACGAGGATGATGGATGTCAAGAAGCGGGTATATAATTAATAGGCTGAGATTACGCGTTTTCATTCAAGGAAATGAAAAACTAAAAAATGCAATATTTGTACAATTTGAAATCTCTTAGTGCAATGGAGGTATATTATGCCTATCGTATAGACAGGCCCATTTTGTCGATCCATGATGCTTAATTCCTCGAAACATAAATCTGTGGTTGTGAATTTGTTAATGTCTATAAACATTAGCGCAAGTCTGCATGTATACCCCGTATTGAAAACTTTGAGCTTATTCGTTCTATCTTGTTATTCTTTGACCAAGGGCGTCTATTTATTCTTCGTCAGTTGTACTTCTGAGTTCTGAGCCATCATCATTTATGTATTTTTTTCCCTCAATTTGCAGCAACCCTAAGACGTGTATCCAGCTTTGAAGCACTCCAACCTGCAGACAGGTTAGAACTCTTATAAACATCAGTCCAAATATAATTTCCTTATATTTTAATTCCTCTTTGTGGATTTTCTTACACTATGCATATCTGATTAATTAGTTTTCCCGCATGGTACTGTTACTTATCATACCCTGTATTAATTAGTTCAGAACTTTCTTTACTACTAAATGGCATGACATCATGTGATGGTGATTCTGGCTATACATCTTTATGGATGTTGATTTCCGTTAATGGCATACCGACTGATGATAATTTTCTGGTAAATGGTAATCGATTGGTCAACTGGGAAGAAGGAACAGTGGATTTAGTCCAAAATGAGAGAGATTGGGTTGTTTAGTAAAGGTTGTTAGAATGCAAAAATACAGATGATTGGTTCTACATGGTAAAAGCATGGAGGATGAAATGTCTTTCATTTTTCATTTTGTATCGCATACGACCTCCGTTCCAAACAGATGGTTCCAATTGACTTTACATACTTAGATTTCTATTATATATAGTCAAAGGTGTTTAGATTTTATCATTTCCAGTATCAGAAAGTGTATTGGCCATAAATGTTTAGTTTGATTAGGGGTAAATAAGTAGGTTTTTTAACTTCTTATGACTTGAACAATTTTTCTTTACCAATTTTATTTGATAGATATCTCCTTGTCATGGACAGGAGTCTGCCAACAGATTTTGTACGATTGGATCAGGATATATTAACACCACTTGCGGGTAAAAAGCAACTTTATGTATATGAAACTAGAGATTTTTGGGAGCAAATTAAAACTCCTGGGTAAGTTTAAAGCTCTTTCTCTTCTTTTTTCTTCCCTAGAGCATAATACAGAAACGATGCTGGTTCCTCCATACTTTCCTATTAATGGATCCATCCAATTGTTGCAGAATGTCCCTCAAATGTTCCGGTTTGTATCTTGCGCAATATAGATTCACCTGTCCAGGTCTCTTGGCTAGTGGAGATGGTAAAAGAAATGCTCTGATATCTTCTGATGTATTTATCCACCCATCTGCCAAAGTCCATCCAACAGCGAAGGTTGCTTGATGCTATAATTTCTTACTTCTAAAAGTATCTTAACAATCTTTTACTTGTTCGAACACAGTTACTGGTGGAAAAGCATGAGGCAACATAGTTTTTATCAGATGCATTACAAATGCCAAACCATTAGATATATATCACATTTCTGTGGCTAAATTTAGCTTCGTACCACTGGACAAGTTGTGGGTTGTTTTTAGAAGTCTGTTTTCAAATCATGTGCATGTTATCCGCAATAGCTATTCGCATCTGTCTTGGTTTGCCTCTTCCTAATTTATGTTCTCTCTCTTCTTACCTAATCATATTGTGTATTCTGCGTTGATAGATCGGTCCAAATGTTTCAATATCAGCCAATGCTCAGATAGGGCCTGGCGTGAGGCTAGTCAGCTGCATTATTCTTGATGATGTTGAAATCATGGTACTAGTCACTTGATGTACTGTCTATCATGCGTATTAATCTTCTAGTACTTGTTTAACCTTTGGACGTATGGTTGTAAGGAAAATGCTGTTGTTCTTCATTCAATTGTTGGGTGGAAGTCTTCCATTGGAAGGTGGTCCAGAGTCCAGGTTAGTCCAGGGATATTTTCACTGAATGTTAGCATTTTTTGTAAGACTCAGCTGTAATACATTAGTATTATCTATTGAGTTTGTCGTTTGCTCTCTGTTTTATAAGGAGAGTCGCATTTTACTTCTAATCTTGTAGCTTGTGTCGATGCATGGTCTGTTGTATCATTATAATTGGCCTAAAATTAACTGCTGTGATATTTCAGGCCTCTGGAGATTACAACGCAAAGCTTGGGGTCACAATACTTGGTATTGCTTGTTCTATTCGATTTTTCTTCAGGGTTTTACTGCTACTTGACAATATAATAACTTGGTGAGTTATGGTGTTGAAATAATGAAATAGGTGAGTCAGTGACGGTTGAAGACGAAGTTGTGGTAACCAACAGCATTGTCCTTCCGAACAAGACTCTCAACGTGAGCGTTCAAGACGAGATTATTCTGTAGCCGCTGTCATCAACCTTATTACCTTCTTCTTTCATGTATGATGATTGTGTTGTTATTATGTCTACATTTTGATATACTATTAATAAAAGTAGGTATGCTTTTCTTTTGCTTCTCCAACTGTATATTGACATTTCCAACAGACGAAAGAACAACATTGTATTTATGGTAGTATCTAATATCGAATAAAGTCTTTTGCAGGCTTTCTGTGTACAAGTAAATAGTAGTCAATTTTGTAAGTTTGTATTGAATCCATCGATGTTAGACAAGAAATAAAGATGTAACCAACCAAACCTTGTTTTAAATTACGTGTCCATTTGGCAAAATGAAAGCTATTTCACAGTAATGGAGGTCCCGAATTGGATACAAGTCCCGAATCGGATACAAGTGCGGTCAATGTCCTTAAATAGTACGTTAATGATCTGGTCAAGATTTTAAGTTGTTGAATTGCGTGTTGCTCATGAAACACAATGTTTGGGGCATGATTGGTGTGTGCAATTGGATGTTTATTTCATGTTCAAATTGCACATCCATTGAATTTTTTTCATATTCACGGGTCATTTCAAATTGCACGAGGATCGTTTCAATCGCACAACATGGTGCATTTGAGTGGGCAGCGCGGTAAAATTGCACGAACCTAGCAAAATGCATATGGGCCGAAACGCACATTATCAATTAGCACTTTGTGTGCGATCAACCATTAAATAGCACAATAAATGATCAATTAAATTCCGAGTAAAATTTAAGGCGATCAATGAGTTTGTGCCAAACACTACAGTTAACTTGTGAAAATTGAACAAAGTCATCTACCACAACCACCTCTTTGAATATGTCAATAGATTTCTTGAACTTCACCAATTGTTGTCATCACTCTCATCATCTACTTCTTTCTCTCGACACATTCCTCCAGACTTGTGAGGCTTCTTGGTTCACTTCAGAACCAGATAGACTCATCACATGGCAACACACACAGCAACAGTTGTTCAAGCTGTTGCAATCACAGTGACTATCACCCTCATCATAGCAGCTATTCTCTTCTATTTCTACTATAAACTCGTCATTTCCCGGCGTCTCAAGAAGCCTAGTCCCGGCTCAAGTTTTCGCAGGGGAGTCGAATTCAGACAGCAGGGTGGAGCTATCAAAGGGGTAATGATTGATCAACAAGGAACTGATCATGTGTTGTATCTTACAAGACACCAAGATGCTCATTTTTCCAAGGTTTGGCATAATCCTATAGGTTCTGAACAACTCAAGCATATCAATAGCCCAAGTGTATCCGAGTCCATACAGGATCAAGAACCTGCAGTGCTTAACAATCATCCGGTTCTGACTAAAATAAGTCGATACGCTCCATCACCACCACCCACTCCTCCCCATCAGCTGCCACCACCACCGCTGCCACCTCTTCCTCGACGAGCACCAGCTCCTCCCCATCCACCACCGCTGCCTCGACGGGCACCAGCTCCTCCCCAACAACCACCGCCTGAAGTGCCTAAAATCGAAAACAAGAAACCTGCTGCCCCACCTCCACCAGTGAAGTTCTCTCCTCAATACAAACCACCTATTCCTCCCAGAGCCGTAAACAGGAACAGCAAGACAGAGAACACAACTGAAAATGGAGGTAAAATGAAACTCAAACCTCTACACTGGGACAAGGTCACTGCAAATACGGATCATTCGATGGTATGGAACGAGATCAATGATGGATCATTCAGGTTTGACGATGAACTCATGGAAAGCCTCTTTGGTTACACCAACACTAGTCATAAATCAACAGAGACTAGTAAGAGGAAAATTGAAAATGCCAATGATGCAGCAGCTCCATCAGCTCTTATCTTTCTGCTAGACCCTCGGAAGTCGCAAAATACTTCAATCGTTCTTAAATCGCTAGCGATTTCGAGGAAACAAATCCTTGAGGCTCTCCACCAAGGCAGAGGGCTCAACACCGATACTCTCGAGAAACTTACTAACATTCGTCCAACACAAGATGAGGTAACCAAAATCCTCCAGTTCAACGGAAACCCGACAAAACTGGCGGATGCAGAGTCGTTCCTTTACCACATCCTGAAAGCAATGCCATCGGCATTCAGTCGTCTCAACGTCATGCTTTTCAGATCAACGTACGATGCTGAAATACTGCACCTTAAAGAGTCCCTGCAAACACTAGAACTCGGGTGTAAAGAGTTGAGAAGTGGCAGGATCTTCTTCAAACTACTAGAAGCCATTCTCAAAGCCGGTAACCGGATGAATGCTGGAACAGCTAGAGGAAATGCTCTAGGATTCAACCTGAGTGCCCTTCGTAGACTATCTGACATTAAAAGCACAGATGGGAAAACTACTCTGCTCTATTTTGTCGTGGAACAGGTCATATATTCAGAGGGAAAACGATATTCACTCAATCAGGAGCAGGATAGAGAATACCTGATGCAAGGTTTGGCAGCTGTACGAGGTCTGAGGGATGAGTTGGTTAACGTGAAGAAATCTGCAACAATAGACTACGACAGTATTGGCAGCATGTGTTCGATCTTGGCTGCCAGGGTCGAAGAGAGTAAGCATCTTTTGACACGGTGTAGTGAAGAGTCAGGCGGGTTTTTGAGAGAAATGAGAGGGTTTCTTGAAGAGTGCCAGAGTGAGCTCAATGTTGTTAGAGGGGAAGAAATAAGGGTAATGGAGCTAGTAAACAAAACAACAGTGTACTATCAAGCAGGATCTTCCAGAGACAGGAGCACAAATCCATTACAATTGTTTGTTATCGTCAAGGATTTCCTCAGCATGGTAGAACAAGTTTGTTCACAAATAGCCAAGAAACTTGACAGACCCAAAGTTACAAGTGCAGCTTCGTCACCTCCGTTGTCGCCAGTAGGCCCGATGAGAATGCAAAACCTTGAAACGTATTTCAGGGCACAACGAATAATGAACAGTTCAAGTGATTCAGAAAGTGATTTCTAGACAAGCAGATGAAACAGTTCAAGCACCAATTTCAGCCCGGTATAATACATTTCTTGATTTATTATATCATAATTTTTCTTAAATTTTCACTGGTACACTCAGAGTAATTAAAGATAGAAACGACATGAACACACCAAGTGTTCAGCTCTCGAACATCTGATATTAACAAGGCGGCATGCAACGATCACTAACAAGCTAGTAAAAATAAATCGAGATCCTTTACTGTGGCAACAATGACAACGTTCCAGAGGTAATCTGTAGTTCCAGTAATAGAAGTATCTTGTAGTATTTGCCAGCCATGAAAATCTGCTCCACAGGCTGTTGATGGTTATGCTCAATAACCAACAGCCTTCTGGAATGTGATTAAGCAAAGGTGCTGATTATCCACTATAGCAGAAAGTTGGTTGGTACTGGCAAAAAAAATAGGAGGAAAAGCGCTACAGCAGAAGATAACAATAATCAAATACCCAAGAAGAAAAGAGTTGTTCACCATTCTTATTAGATTCCTCATATATATTGATAATTCAACCAAACGTTTACACTAGCATAAGGGATGCTCGAAATTGTACAAAATTACAAGAAAAGTACCTAGATAGGTATTAACATCAAGAACCACATAATGGTTTAATTTGCCAGACAAACAAAGAAACGCTACCGGTATTACTAAGGGCCGCCATTACAGTGCAAAAAATCATGCACGCCCTCACTTTCTCAACATCAACCATCTAAATGTTCAGTTGGGGTGATCACAGTAGGAGCAGCAGACATGAACATTTCTTTATTCTCAATGCAAACAAATGTAACATACCAACTACGAAGTCCAATTCATAGCATATACACCAAGGCCCAGGGTCTTACTAAATTATCACATTAACAATCAGAAACAGATTCATAATGATGTGATACAGATGATGGGGCCTGGTGACTAGAAGTCTTTCACAAACCATCTTAACATAGCGTCTCATTCTACATGCATTCTTATTTAACTATTAGCCTCAGTTGTATTTGTCAA
Source organism: Plantago elongata (assembly GCA_036897095.1). Taxonomy (NCBI): domain Eukaryota; kingdom Viridiplantae; phylum Streptophyta; class Magnoliopsida; order Lamiales; family Plantaginaceae; genus Plantago; species Plantago elongata. The sequence continues at coordinate 1,389 of JAYMSP010000669.1, read as the reverse complement.
TTGGCGTACTTCACAGGTTGCTGCAAGACAAAATACAGAGTGCACCATGGGACAGGGAAATATGTAATGGCAAAGTAACAGAGCAAAACCATCTAAGACAAACCTTTATTAGCTTGCATTTTAGTCTATGAAACTCTAACTGTCCCAAATAGAGAGAAATGAATGATATTAGCAAGACTAGTGTAAAAAAGGGAAGCAGAAACCATCCTTACTATGCTTGGTTTAAGTCTGGACTAGTGCTGAAAGATGAATTCTTGAGTCTACACACATGTATATAAGTTATCCAGTGTACCTGGATAATAAAATTGAAAACATGAGACAAATAGACCAATAACATAATGGCTTCTCAATCTACCTGCAGTATTTACAGGTTTCTCATCCATTATCTGCAATAAATTGATGCTTCAAGATAATGTTAAGTTACTTTCTTACAACCAAGTCAAAACTTCATTTGTCTAGAGAAAATAACTTATTCCTCTGCATGGTTAAAAACTTAAAATGTAAAGCCATTAGTAGATGTGCATTTGTTATCACTTGAAAACCTGAGAAATTTACACATAAATATAAGAATTCCCCTTGTGCTGTCATCATGATCACAAGCATAATTATTGCAATCATCAAGAAATGCAATGATTTTAATGGCAACAAAAAGTATTCTGGTCCAACGGATTTACGATAATAGATGTTAAGAGCTCAGAGGATCCAAGGTGAGCACATCTCATCCACAACATGCACATATCATGAAGGCAGTGCAAACAGGACACAACAAGTAATGCACACAAGAACAGTGGTTCTGTTCACTCCATTGATTAAATGAGGGTGGCGGATTAGACCGGAGAGACTATTGGTAGAGGGTGACAACTCTAGGAAACCAGTGTATGAATAATCCTGGATAAGCCATTCTGTGTTTCTTTTTACATTGGTGCAGAAAAGTGAGAACAGAAGATGAGCAAGAATGCAAAAGAAAAGAACTCGGAAAGACATGAAACCAGAGAAAATTATTGAACCATGGTTTTCTTTCAATTTCTCACGAGAAAACAGATCGAAACTACAAGAGCCTATCAAGTACAAAAATGCCTTTGTAATCAACAAGACAAGATAGGAAAAACAAGCACTGCAGACAAATCCTGACTATCTATTTTCAGTTTTTCAGTCAACAACTTCAAGTTCAAACATAATCCGACACAACTACATTTTGGTATGTGGCCTCACCTTTATGTATGTCTACAAAACATTATGTTCTTCCTCAGAAGCTCATGGTTGAGATCAAAAGAAAGTTGCATGCCGAAGTCACAAGAAGTTAATGTAAAATAGCTTGGAAAGGAAACTATCAGAGAACTCAACTTTAGTACATTATTAATTATAGATTTCTACATAGAATAGCTTCAT